>JARYGA010039866.1:0-27584 GCA_030545235.1 Helianthus tuberosus
CATCCGAAAACACATTTAACCGCAATTCACGGTCACCAAACCTCATACTTACCGTTCCATCAACACAATTGATAATGGCATGAGCAGTCGCTAAGAACGGTCTACCCAGGATGACTGGAGGTTGCGTGTTCTTTGAACTTGTGGCACAATCAAGCACTAAGAAGTCAACTGGGTAGTAACACTCTTCTACCTTCACAATTACATCCCTTACAATCCCCCTTGGACACATGGGAGTCTGATCAGCCAACACCACGGTGGTGTTGACTTTTTGTAGCGGACCAAAATCATATTGGTCATACAGACTCCCTGGTAAAATACTAACACACGCTCCAAGATCCAACAGTGCCCTGTCTATTTTAAATTCACCCACTTGTACGGAAATAATGGGTGCTCCTGGATCTTGGAGTTTCGGGGGAAGAGTACCCAACAAAACGGCATTCACATTTGCGGTTAAATCAAGTTTTTTAGGAAATTTGTGAAGTCGTTTTTGGGTACTTAACTCTTTTAGACACTCAACCTGATCGGGACTATCTTTAATCGCATCAAGTAAGGGTAGATTAATTTTAGCCTGTTTAAAGCTTTCCCACCTTTCATCCCTTGGTGGGTCCCGATCATGTTGAGAGTCCGATCCATTACAAACATCCTCCACCACCTCCTCAACTAATTGTGATGGTGGAGTTACTTCAACGCTACCAATTTCAAAAGTTGGAAGAATACTAACCGCGTTGATGTGCACATTTCTTCCATTTTTCGAGCTAGATGACTGATGTGCTGGGTTAACTGTGGTAGTGCTTGGCAACTTACCTGGATCTCTTCTCAACTGAGCTAGATCTTCTACTAGCTGCCCCAGCTGCTTCTGCATTGCGTCGGAAGTTTTGTCCCGAACTTCATTATCTTTCTGGACGTCCTTCATGAACTTCATAATAGCATCCAATTTGTCATCACTCGTTCCACCACTAGCACTTGAGGAGTTCCCTTGCTGAGTACCCTGATTATATGGGCCCTGACTTTGGTAATTACCTTGCGAGTAATTACCTTGACGGCTCTGATACTGCTGGCCTCCTTGCATGGGTACCTGAAAATTAGGGTTCATTTGATTAGTAGTATTACCGTAACTAAAATTCGGGTGATTTCGCAAACCTGGATGATATGTATTCGGTTTTATATCATATTGTTTTCTTTCACCGAATACTTGGTTCACTTCTTCATTCAGCACCATCGTTGCGATACACTCTCTAACCTGGTGTCCTAACTCTCCACATTCAGTGCACACCGCAAATGTATTGGCGGTTTTAACTTCACCACCCTTTCCAAACTTCATCTGAGCTACCTGTCGCTCTAATAGCAAATTCTGTTGTTTCAGTTTCTCAACCCGTTCTTCAGCTTCATAATCAATTGCTCTCGCTGATGCTGATCTCGCTCTCCTGCTAGATTGTGCCTGCCTTTTAGAAGTGGCACTCTGTCTTTCCAAGTATGCCCAATCTGCAGCTTCTGTATTTGTGAGAAACGTACCATTACTGATGGCTATGAGATCTCTTACATCATCAGGAAGTAACCCATCATAGAACGCTTTAATCAACTCCCATGTCTGAATTTCATGATGTGGGCATTTCCTAAGCAACTCCTTAAACCTTGTGAATGCCTCATGAAAAGCTTCCCCTGAATGTTGTTGGAATGCTCTGATTGCATCCCGAGCTTCACTGGTTCTATTCATGGTGTAATATTCCTCCAAAAACACCTGCTGCATCTCTTGCCAAGTGTAAATGCTACCCGGCGGTAATGTCGTGAACCACTAGCGTGCTTTGTCTTTTAAAGTAAACTGAAACAACATCAGCTTTACTTCATCCTTTGTAAACCCCGAAACACCAATAGTCTGGCAGATTGAATCAAAACTTGCAATGTGCAAGTATGGTTCTTCGGTTCTTTTTCCGTAGAATTCTGGCAAATGGCCTAAGTATTGAGGCCTCACCTCAAAAGGTCGATTATTGTCCCCCACCGGTGTAACTATAGCTGACGAGTTGGGTACTACAACGGGTCGACAATGACCTTCAACGCCTTGAATTGGTGCCCCTTGAACGACTTGTGGGACACCATCCACAAACTGAATCTGATCACCCCTAAACCGATTATTAGCTCTTCCCACATTAAACTGCGGGACTCCATTATGAACTTGATTTTGTGGAATCGGGCGCGGGATGGGATTTCTTTGATTGACCTGTTGTACTTGGTAGCCTTGATTCACATTGTACCCCTCATCGTGTCTGTAATCAGCATATCTCCCATCATACTGGTTTTGATACTCGTCATCTTCCCAACCGGATTCCCATGTATGAACACTGCCTTCTCTGTGGTTGGGACCCTGATCATACCCGTGTTGATGTTGTGGTTGGTTGTGACGAATGATCTCCCCATATCGAAGATTTAGATTCCCCGGTTGGTTCTGTGGGCCTGGGTTGAATTGTGGAAATGGTTGTGGTGGTGGTGGTTGATTTTGGTTTTGGTTTTGGTTTTGGTTTTGGTTTTGAGGGAGTGGTGGATCTGGAATGGGTGGAATTGGTTCGTTCTGAGCTTGGTTTTGTGGCTCTTGATCAGTCATCTCGTGAGCTGCTTGTTCAAGGTCTTGAGCAACTGTTGATGACTGAGCTCTAGCTTTCACTGCTGAACGGAGAAGAACGAGATTCTGTCGAGCAGTCTTCTCAATTTCTGGATCAAACAATAACAGTGATGATTTCTTTGAGAACCTAGTATGCATGCAACCCGAAAATCACCTGCACACAGACAAACAAGAAACCAAGCGTAATACGGAACGAAACAAAGAAAAGACAAACAAAAGGAAATATTTTTTTTTTGGTTTTTGGTTTTTTCTAATTTTTAGGCTTTTTAATTTTTTAAGAAAAACAACTAACTAAACTAAGCGCACCGATTCCCCGGCAACGGCGCCATTTTGATCGATGTCGTAAGGTCGGTCAAAAAAATAAAGTAAAGTGTCCTATTCACCTTTTACTAGTAAAGGGTAAGTAGGGTGTCGAATCCACGGGGAATCAGTGGAAAGTATGAAAGTTCGTTGCTTTAATTACCATCTATGTCTAAACTAATTGCTTTTTGCAGTTTTTAGAATGATTGTGAAAACAAAATAAATTAGATTTGTAAACAATTGTGAGAAGAGGGACCAATCTCCGGGTTTTCAGGTTATGGCGAAAATCGGTTTACTTAGTTACGACCAGTTGGAAATCACATAGACATGATTTGAAAACTTGTTTAGATAAATAATTAACGGACAATATATTTGATTGCAATGATCCACGATCGAAACCGAAGGATTGATGCAAATGAATAGTAATCCGGTTAATTACCAATCTTAGATTTCATAAACATTACAGATTCAATGATTAAAGGTTTAAGACAATGACATCCTAGAATTTAATCCCGGTTGTTGATGAACAAACCAAATAATTGATGAACAAGAATGAATACGATAATCAAATATTGTTTAATAAAAACAAGAACGATAAAAACGACTAACCGAATGATTAATCAGTTTCTAATCCAAAAAGTCGTAACAATTAATAACCAATGTTTCATACACAAACCCTAGTCCCGGAGACGGTCACGGAACGACTAGCCGCTCATGACGCTCGTGCAATCTTCAAAAGCTTGGTAAGAAATTGAACTCATGATCGATTCGTTGTTGTGCGGAAGATGTGTGTTGAATGATGATGATGTTGCCAAGATGAATTAAGAGTTCGAAGTCGTGTCGTATGGCTGCCAAATCCCCTTACTCGATGATGATGATATGTCCTTTTATAACTAGGGTTTAAAACCCATATAATCTGCTCCCCAAAAAAAAACACGTGCAAACTATTTTTTTATTAATGTTAGCTGCCAAAATTCCGTAAGCCCCATGCATGATACGTAAGCCACAAGTCCATCATTCTGTTCACTTTTGTGAATTCCATGCATAAAACCGTAAGCCACAACCTCCATTCCGTAAGCCTCATGTCACACTTGCTGTTTCTTTTATTAATTGCAAATCAACTTTCATATACTTGCATAATGGCTCCCTAAACTTCAGTATCATTCATTCCTTTTATAATCTTCTTGCATTTCCACTAAATTAAACTTCCAAGTAATGACCAAATAGCCCTTCACCTTTAATGTTTCATAAAGCTTGAACATCCACACTATGTTTCACTTTCCGATAATGACCGAAAGGTCCCTTAACTTTAATGATTCGTGTTTCTTGTATCTCCAAACTATATCTCGAGCCGAACAAGTTCCAAATAACGTAAACTCTCATGATAAACATCCGTGCTTGTTCCGTTCCATCACCATGTGTTCCAAACTTCACCGTTTTACGCGTTTAACCTGCGAAACCATAAAAACCCGTAGTTATCATATTCGAGACATATAATCACGTAAAACAAACTACATCATGTAAGATAAGCACTTTAGCACCGGTGTTTCACACTCTCCATCACTCATTACTAGTTTATGATCTAAAACTTCCCAGGGAGTCATTTTCTGTTTCTGTCTAGAACTTTCTCCGATTTCTCTTTCTGTTTGCTTAAAACTCTTCTCAGCTTCTATCTCTACTTGATTAACATTTTCCTCAATTTCTACCCCTTTTCCTTTGTCTTTTGGTTCTTCAGTTTTAGTAACCTTTCTTGTTGCTGGCTTTTTCCTTCGTACACGCCTCTAGCCCACAAATCTGCTTCTTTTCTTGGGTTTAGGTTTTGCCAGTGGTTTGGATTGAAATTCCATGGGTTCTTCTTTATCAGCGAAGTAACCGGTGAATTCCTTGGAAACTTCTATCTTAACGGGATAGAGGTTAAGATTTTCTAAAGCTTCAGATATCTCATTCATGCTGTTTAGCATATATGCAAAATACATACCAAATGTTAAAATAAAATAACAAAATTTTATAGATAACCCGTAAATATTATTGCATACATAAAACAACTGACAAGTAAATTATACTACGATTTACTGTAAACTTATTTATTTACTAAATAAGGTTTCTGGAAAATAAAAGTGCTAAAACTTTTGAGTATTTAGAGATTTGCATTTTCTGCTACTGTGGCTAGCATATAAAGATCTGTCCATTTCTCATCTAATTTGTCCTCCCAAGGTGATTTACTGATTAAGTCCTGGGTTTCCTGTTTAACTTTCTTCTCTCGGTTTTTCCTTATTTCCTCCTGACTTTTCCTAATAATCAAATTTCTCTTATTAGGAGAAAGTGGTTTCTCGTAATGTGCCTTTCTCACAAATATTCCTTCTTCAGGAATTACATAAAGTTTTGTTTGGGATGAACTTCCCTTCTCGTTGGATGACCTATCTAGTTTAAGATAGATGTTTGACAGCTTTTGTTTACCCATACTGTAATTAACAAATAATCAGTTAATAAAACACATAATCACATACTTGGCAATCAGTAAAATTAAGTATTTCTAAATACTTAATAGGCTTAGATCAGTGGCTCTGATACCACCTTATTTCTGTCACGGCCCCCGACCCGGTTTGACCCGTTTCAGGAGCCGCGGGACAAAAATCCCGTGGTATTTACTTAACAGCGGAAGTTTCTTCAGGATCTTTTTAAAACTGAAATATTTCCCGATTATTTTATTTCACAACTCGGGGTAAAACCCGGTAATTTACAATCTTGAGATTTCACGAAGAAATCTTTTATTTTACAAAACATGTTTCTTTATTTTATACTGAGCCACTTCCTTAAGCTGATAGTGCTTCACGGCACTTTTCCTGGATCACAACAGATCACCTGAAACATGTTTGAAAAAGGTTTTGTCAGCGGGAAATACTGAGTGAATCATTCTATTTACTAAAACGACACATTTGTTATAATTTACAGTATTAAGAGCAATTTCAATGTTTCAGATATCAACAAACTACCCTCGGTATTTGTCACTCGACTCGTTTCTGTGACTATGGTCATATCACCCATTGGCTAACTCCTTGTCCAATGGTGAAGATTATCAAGTAATGTATACAAAACCCCACATACCGGCTGTAATATGGTGATTACAAAGACTTAATCCCTGTAATTATAACTTTGAAAACAAACATGCTTTTGAAAGTAATTTGATAAAAAGAGAATGACTCACATTGCAAATTTAATTATGAACAGAGCTTATCCTACTGATTAGCCTTGATAACCTAGTTTAAATAATCAGGCACACAAACTAGGTTAGTAACTTAATACAACATTTACGATAACTCACGAGATTAAAACCTTCACAACGAATGACAAAGTGCGATACTTAAACATCCATCGATTTAACGACGAATGACAAAGCATAAACCCTAATGTGGGCAGCACTTGAACATCCATTGGATAGTTTAATCGATCGGACATTGAATGGTAGCAGCGATCGAGTTATTACCCTGAATTATGGCAGCACTTCGTGACCAGTGTGTGTTTTTGGGATTGTTTATGCTATAACTCAACGTATGATTCGAATTTGAACGTCGAACGAACACTCAGTTGCATGAAACAGACTGTTCTATTTATACTTGAAATTGGTTTCCCCCGCGTGTCGCGAAGGATGTCGTGGTTCCTTTCGCGACTCGCCTGAGGTGTCAAGGTAGAGTAGGGTAGGCTTGTCACTGGTGTAGGCCTGCTGAGTCGACGTTTCGTGAATTTTCATTTTTGACAGCGTTTTCTGTAGATAACTATAACTAGGGTTTACCCCCCCTAGTTTTAGGGGCCCTAATCCTGATTCCAAATGTTCTAAAAATTTTAGGGTTTGTTCAAAATCACTTGGGTTTCTCAATTAGGGTTTGCTATTGGACAATTTAATTAAATAAATATAACTTTTGATGAGAGTTGTTACAGTTTGTTTTTTATTTCTTGGTATTTGTGTAGTCATCTTTAGTGTCTTTCTCTCACAGAGTTGACTTTATGGAGGCTGCTTTAGGGAGATTCTAAGGATGTGAAGTTTGTAGTTGGCGATGAAATTGATCCGGGCTTGAACCGGAGTGGGATGGTGCAGGTTACCGGGGGGTCTACCCAGGCAGGGGGCTCCGTCGCTGTAGAAGGGGGTGAGGACGCCTCCTCTGATGGGGAGGAGAGTTCTCCCGATCCTGCCCTTGTTAAGCATTCTAATCAAAGCGGTGATGAAGATCTGGAGGTTCGTTTAGTTCGTAAGAGGAAGGCTGCGACTCCTAAGCTAGCCCCTGCTCCTCGTGATATCCGGCAAAGGCTCCGGAGTGCCAGTGGGCAGAAGCCCCCTCCTTCGTCGAAGGCTGCTTCCGAACTTCCCCCTGCTGGGGTCAAGGGTTCTTTGTCCAAACACCTGAGGTATTTAAGTCTTGTGAGTGCACCTTTGTTGGTGAGTTCTTTTTTCTTCTTTTCTACTCGTCGTATCTCTGTTTTATTTCTGATGTTCTTTTTATGCAGGGGAGTTCTCATGATCCCATAGAGATCCCTACTGGTCCCTCCTCTTCCCGTGTTCGGGACAAAACTCCGGAAGTAGGCCTGGCTCACTTTACCTCAGCCTTTGAACTTTCACCTCTTCATGCTACGGGGACCAGCAAACCTACTCAACTTGAGGTTCTTGCTCATCGGTCCCCTTTGGCTCCTCTGTTTGCTGATGCTATCCCCTTCACCTATGTCCCCAGATGGAAAGTGACTCACTCCTCGGTGATAGGGACTCCTGAGGCTGCTAGGGACTTCCTGAGTCATGCTGCTCCTCCCTCTCATAAATTCGTGAATTCTGCTTTGAGGGACGACCTTTTCGATGATCAGTATAGCATGTCTCTTTGTGAGAGCTTTTTCAGGGGTGCTGGCATGCTGCAACGGATTGATGATTTGAGGAGGGCGAATGAGGGTCTCAAGGGTGAGCTTAAGACCTCCCAGTCTGTTGCTGCCGAACTTAGGTGTCAAGTGGTCGAAGCTGAGAGAAAGTTGCAGGAGGAGAAGGTACATATCCTTCCCCCCCCCCCCTCCTTTTTTTCCAACTGTTTCTTGGATTTTTTGTGATGTTTCCTATCCAGGGGGCTGGAGCCATGTTAGAGAGGAAGGAGCAAGCCTGGGAAAAGGAGATGGCGGTGTTGGTGGAAGAGAAGGAAGAGTTGGCCGCTGAGTTAAAGTATCTGAAGGAAGCTGGCTCCGTTTCTCAGGAGCAACTGAATACTATGTATGCGGATTATGGGATAACTTCTGATGATAACCAACGGTTGGCAAAGGAGAAACATTGGTTAATTACTGAAGGTTTCGGAGCCTTCCTTACCGTCGTTGCTCAGTCAAATGAGTTTAAAAGTGGCTTGGAGGAGGTGTATAGGGCATACCGGGATGTTGGCTACCAGGCTGGACTGAAGGATGGCTACATCTATTCTGCTCAGGGCTTGGGTAGAAAGGAAACTCCACTTTACAACTCCAAAGCGAAGAAAAAATTATCCAAGCTGGATGAAGAGTTTGGGAGTAAAACCCCGGCCATTCTCAAGAAAATCCTGGAGCATCCCATGATATCAATTGATGAGTTGTAAGCCCTGTTTTCCTCTGCTGGTCCTTCGTCACCACCATCTTTTTCGAGGGGTGATCCCCAGTGATTTCTAAACACTAATCCCTTTCGATATGGTTGTAATCTGGATAACTTGCTTACCCTAGGATACTTTTAAACTTTTTTGGTTGTTTGGAAGGAGGTCCTTCGTGTTGGGGGGCTCCTAGGTATCTAACCGTATAACTTTATGATTGTGTGTTGTTTCCTTGTCTTTTGCTTGTTTCCTATTGTGGTTTTTCGTGTTGCAGGGGCCTTTGCCAGGGACCAAGTCGGCGCTTCTCTGGAGACCTTTGGGCTATTTTGCAAGAAGCCGTGCTTTGGTCCTAGTCTGTTGTGTTTGTTGTTTTGTATGCTATTTGTTTTTGCCAGAGTTATTGAGGCTTTTCTTTGTATACTTATTTTGCAAATAAATAAAGAGAGACAAGTTTATAATGTGGGATTATGTTTTTGTTTTGTCCGCTTTCTTTGGGTTAGCTAGACCCTGCTTTGCCCCACGGCCGGGCTTTTGGTATGTTTGACATACCTTATACACGTGTGTTTATTTACTAGTTAGGATTATAGCGTTTCTGGGCACGTATGCCTAGATATAATGCATGTTATTTTGCCAAAAGTGGACAGGTTAGTGGTCCGTTTGTCATTTACTTCCTGGGGGTTAAACTTCCCAGCACAAGTTGTTACAAAAGATTTGTCCTTTGGGGAGCCCCAGACTAACAGTTAAATATTACTAAAGTGGCTCTTGGCCGTTTTTCCTGGGGATAGACCCCTCATATATGATACTTCCTGAGTTGCATGAGGTTCCACGTCCTGGGGACCTCCTTGCCTTGGAGCGTTTCCAATTTGCAACTTCCTTTGCCGTTTGCCCATACGACCCGGTAGGGTCCTTCCCAATTGGGTCCTAGTTTC
The DNA here is from genome assembly GCA_030545235.1 of Helianthus tuberosus. Taxonomy (NCBI): domain Eukaryota; kingdom Viridiplantae; phylum Streptophyta; class Magnoliopsida; order Asterales; family Asteraceae; genus Helianthus; species Helianthus tuberosus. The sequence goes on from JARYGA010039866.1 coordinate 9,420, forward strand.
CCGGTGTTCTCTTGTAGGCTAGCTTCGTTGGCCCTTAGGACCAGATCTCCTGGCACGAGGCTAAGCTTTTTCATCTTGGCATTGTAATAGCTTTCCAGTTGCTTCTTGTACTTAGCCTCCTTGACTGCTGCCACTTCTCTCCTTTCTTCCAGCAAGTTCAGGTTCATTCGGATATCTTGCTCGTTTTTTTCCTCCCTGAGCTTCATCCTTGCAGTCGGGGATCCTATTTCAGCCGGGATGATTGCCTCCGTTCCATAGGTTAAGCTGAAAGGAGTTTCCCCGTTGCAATCCTTGGGGGTGGTCCTGTATGCCCATAGTACAAACGGTAGCTCCTCCAGCCATCCTTTTTGTTTCCTCCCGAGCCTTCCCTTCATTCCCTTGATAACACTTTGGTTGGCTCTTTCTACTAGTCCATTGCTTTGGGCATGAGTGACGGAAGTAAACACCTGCTGTATGTGCATCTGTTCGCACCATGGCTTGAAAGGTCTTCCAGCAAATTGGACACCGTTATCACTTACCAGTTCTTTTGGGACCCCATACCTGCAGATGATGTTATCTAGTACAAATCGCCTCATCTGTTCCCCGGTTATTTTTGCCAAGAGCCTTGCCTCGATCCACTTAATAAAATAATCGATGGCAACCACCACATACTTGACCCCTCCAGGGCCCTCCAGAAATGACCCGATTATGTCGATGGCCCATTTTTGGAAGGGCCAGGACGTTGAGACTGGTATCATCGGGTGTTTGTGTCGATGAGTCATAGGTGCATGTACCTGGATATTGTCACACTTTTTAATCTCCTCGGCTGCTGTTTCGTACATTCGTGGCCAATAAAATCCCGCATTCATTGCCTTTGCTACTATCGTTCTTGGCCCCGAATGCATTCCACAAATCCCTTCATGCATCTCCCTGATCACGTACCCAGCTTCTTCCATGTCAACGCACTTCAGGGATGGGCCTAGGTATGATCTCCGGTATAGTTCTCCATCAACCAACTCATATTGTAAGGCCTTTACCCTTATTTTTCTAGCTGCCCAATCTCCCTCGGGTAATGTTCCGTCTCTGAGGAACTTTATGATCTGTGTCATCCATGTTTCTTTTGTATTCTCAACTGCAGTTACCTCCCTTGTGCTGAGGGAGGGAGAGGTCAAGACTTCCACTTTGACTTCTCTTGCTAGATGGTCGAATGCTACCGAGGCCAGCTTACTGAGGGCATCAGACTTTCTGTTTCTATCTCGGGGGATGTATTCTAACTTGAAAGTTTTAAATGCTTCAGCTGTCTCCTTCACTTTTGCCACGTATTGAGACATGGTGTTGTCTTTAGCCTCATACTCTCCTTGGTACTTTTTGACCACCAGCTGTGAATCGGTGCTAGCTTCCACATGCCTTGCTTTCATTTTTTGTGCCAGCCTCATCCCTGCTAAAAGGGCTTCATATTCTGCAGTGTTGTTGGTGTTCTCGAAATCCAGTCTTATGGCGTAGGTTAACTCAATTCCTTCAGGGCTTATCAAAGTGACACCTACTCCGCTTCCTTCTTCACTAGAGGCCCCATCTGTGAGTAGCTTCCACACGGCCTCGTCCTCTTTCTCTTTTTCTTCTTTTTCCAGGGCTTCCCATTTTAGAAGCTCTTTTTCCTCATCCTCAGGGACTTCTGCTAAGAAATCGGCCAGAATCTGTCCTTTCATGGTTGTTCTGGGTTTGAACTCCAAGGAGTGTTCCCCCAATTCCACGGCCCATTTAGCCAACCTTCCCGACAGCTCCGGCCTCCTGAGTACCTTTTGGAGGGGTTGATCAGTCATCAGGGTGATCTTATGCCCTTGGAAATACCTCCTGAGTCTTCGGGATGCAAAAACAAGGGCCAACGCTAACTTCTCCAGAGGCATGTAGCGTTCCTCGGGACCTTTAAGCTTTCAGCTGATGAAGTATATTGGTATTTGTTTTCCTTCCCGTTCTACCATCATGACTACGCTTATGGTTGTTTTTGAGGCGGACAGATACAAGAGCAAGTGCTCTCCGGGTACTGGGTGTCCAATGTTGGGAGTTTGCAAATATAGGCTTTCATTTCTTGGAAGGCAGCCTCCGCCTCTGCGGTCCATTTAAACTTGTCTGTTTGGAGGCAGTCCTTCAGCACCCTCATGAAGGGGAGGGTCCTGTCAGCTACTTTTGACAAAAAATGATTAAGTGCGATTAGCCTCCCGTTCAGTTGCTGGATGTCTTTCAGGGACCTGGGGGATCGCATTTCAGCTATAGCTTGAGTTTTCTCCGGGTTAGCTTTGATCCCGCCCTTAGTGACCACTACTCCCAAGAATTTTTCTTCCTCTACCCCAAAACAGCACTTCCCGGGGTTTAGCTTCATATTCACATCTTGCATAGTGTGGAGGGTCTCAGCTATATCATCTATCATGGCCATCTCGGTCAGGCTCTTGATAACGATGTCATCAACGTATACTTTCAAGTTCCTTCCCCGTTGTTCCCTGAAGAGGCTGTTCATAAATCTTTGATACGTGGCCCCAGCATTTTTAAGACCGAAGGGCATTTTTGTATAACAGAATGTCCCTTCGTCTGTGATGAAGGCGGTTTTCTCCTCGTCCTCTATTGACATCTGGATCTGATGATATCCTTTGTAGGCATCCAGGAAGCATTTCAGGGGATATTGGGACAAGGAATCTACATGGACGTCTATTTCTGGGAGGGGGTAACAGTCCTTAGGACATGCTTTGTTCAGATCTTGGAAGTCGATGCACATCCTCCATCCCCCGTCCATCTTCTGAACCATGACCGGGTTGGCGACCCAGGATGGGTACTTTACCTCCCTGACTATTCCCGCTCTGAGCAGTTTCCTGGTTTCTTCACAGGCGGCCCTCCTTTTGCCGAGACCCATGCTTCGCTTTTTCTGTTTCACTGGCTTTGCCCATGTGTATGTGTTGAGTCGATGTTCAGTCAGGCTTCTGGGGATTCCTGTCATGTCCCCATGTTGGAATGCAAATACATCTATGTTGATGAGGTGTAATTCCTTGAGAGCACTCTTGCATTTGTCACTTAGGTGACTTCCCACTTTGACCGTTTGCTCTGGGAACCTATCGCAAAGGATCCATTCCTCGACTCCTTCTTTCCGGGGTTTTTTGGGTGCTTCCCCTTCGGACACAGAAGAAATTACCTCGTATGCTGATTTTACCCAAGCCAAGCCCTTCAGCGTCTGAAACACTAAGGCTCAGTGGGGGTGGATGCCTGTGCTTGTAAATCCCCGATCCCAGGTCTCCATAAGATTGCGATATACTTCGAGGGTGCTCGTACCACTGTGAAGGTCAGGTTTATTGTTCGGACCCGGTCTCCTACCCCGACTGTGAATGGGAGTCTGATCTTTCCCAAAGGGTGCGACACACTGTTTTTGAATCCTATTAGAGGGATGGAATCATCCTCAAGCCTATCTCTTACATCCCTGTCGAACCTGAGGAAGTAGTGTTCGTATATAACCTCTACCCCAGATCCCCCGTCCACGTGTATTCTAGCCACCTTGTGGCCAGCTATTATGGCTGAGATGTTTAGTGGGAGCCGCTGTACCTCATTTTCCTCCAAGTGTGGCATTAGGATGGGAGCCTTCATGCAGTCCGGGGAGCCCAGGATTCTGGCCTTTACACTCCTGGTGGTATCAAACTCATTTCTCCTTCTAACCATATCTACATCTGCCCTCCCAGGCTCCCTTGCATCTTTCCCCTTGCGATTCCCCCTCCTTCCTTAATTTCCTTAACCAAATGGGCCAGTTTTCCCGTTTTTACCGCGGCTTCTATTTCCCTCTTTAGGTACATGCAATCGTCAGTTTTATGGCCAAATCCTTTGTGGAAATCACAATATTCGCTCGGCTGTGCCTTTGGCCCGGGCTTTATGGGTGGTGGCCTTGGGAAGGAATTCTTCACCCTCTCAGTGGCTAATATTTCGCTCGGGGTCTTGGTGAGAGGGGTGAAGCTGTCGGAGTAGGGGGATGGGCCTATCCCCCGAGGTCTGTATGGGGAGTACGAGGGTCTTGTTCTATCATGCAACATTCTATCAAAAGCAGGTTTACGGGAATAGGGTGTACCTTTATCAAGAGGTTTTGTAACCAGGGTGACCCTTCGGGGTGGGGCGTCTGTCTCCTTGGCTTTGCTGACTGTGTCTTTGCCCCTGACAAAGGCCCTGACCCTGTCCATGAGATTGTCAAACGAGTGAGGGAACTCTTCCGCCAGTTTCTCGCATAGTTGTGCATGCTTTAATCCGTTTACGAAACTGCTGATCTTCATGACTTCCGGGACGTCCTTGATGTTCATGCTTTCCTTGACAAACCTTTCCATGTATTGGTCTATCCGTTCGTTATCCCGCTGCCTTATGTGTAATATCTCGTTTGGGTTCTTGACCACTTTTCTTTGCTGGCCAAAGTTCCTCAGGAACTTTTCACTTAGCTCTTCGTAGCTATCAATCCCCCCAGGAGGGAGGCTGTCAAACCAGAGCCGGGCTCCCTCCGTCAGGGTCTGTACGAACATATGGCACCAGACTGGCATGGGCCACCGCCCTAGCTGTCCTGCTCCCCTGAAGGCATGTAGATGATCTTCGGGGTCTCTTATCCCATCATACCGGTCGAAGTTTGGGGGAAGTTTTGTTTTAGGGGGCATAGGTGCCTCTGCAATCCTCCGAGTGAACTTTGAGACTTCAGCTAGGTCTCGAGGAAGGTAGGGTTGGTCCAGACCGTCACCACTTTGATCTCCTTTCTCTTTTCCTTTTCCCTTCGGTTTCTTTCCTGTGATGAGATCTTCCCGTTCTTCCGAGGACATTTGTCTGAGGGCTGTCATGAATGTTTCTAGTGGATCACTGCCACTGCTCTTGCTCTTAGGGTTTGTCTCGTCCTGGTTGGGAGGTGTATCGAAAGACAGTTTAGCCCTAAGGCTGTTAAGCTTTTCTTGTCTCTCTAGGTCTTCAAGACATCGTTTTAACTTGTCCTTATGCATGGCGACAAAATCTGGAGTGATGGCCTCTTCTTTTTCTAGGATTTCTACCTGGTCCTCGTTCTCGTCCTCATGAGTTATGTCTTCTACTGTGACTTTGTCATGGTCATTATGCACCGTCTGGGTGATGTGTGAACCGGGTGTAGTATCCATGTTGTCGTTTCTGAAATGGGTTATCTTTAACGTCGGAGTTCAGTGTGGAGACACCGGTCAGGCTGATGTCCCACGGATGGCGCCAATGTCGAATACCCAAATCCCGGCTGATGTTCAATGGATCTTCGCTGACGTCAAGATGTTCCGTTTCTTGTAGCTACAAAAGAATAAATCGTTAGCCTCGTCACGGAGGGCCCCGGGAGGGGGATCCGTGACGAAGCTCCGGCGTGAGAGTAAGTAAACTTGCCGGAGAGATGTAGGAGCCTATTCCGATGAGTATAATCACCGAAATGTTCCTTCAAAGGTGTGAATCCAATACATGTTGTGTATGTGATTAATGTGTGAGAATATTGGTCGGAAAGTAAATGTGAGAGTAGTAAATGAGAGTGAAGTAAATGAGATAGTCCTGAAGATGATACATCTCCCCTTTGTTATCGTTTTTCTTCTTCTTATATAAGTCTTAGACCTTATCTTGCATGTGGGATATTTGTTGAGATGATCTGACGGTTTTAGGAAGTCTTCGAGGGGCTCAGACACGTGTCTGACCCCTAACGGTTAGATTGGCAGCGTCATTTAATGTTTCGGCAGGAGAAGTACAATGCCAGCCATGATACTCTTCTTATCAGTCATTAATGGAGGCCTGGATGCTCTGATTCCTCGTTTCCCGCTCGTTTTGTAATGGAGAAACCTTAATGGACAAGTTAGACTCCGGTTGGGCTTGTATCCTGTTGGGCCCGTATGTAGACAGCCCAAAGCGGGTAAAAATGGGGTTCCCCATTGGCCCGTCGTCAGGTGCGATGGAGATGGTACATCTAGGGTTGTAAATGAACCGAACGTTCAACGGATAGTTTGTGAACTGTTCAACTGGAAGTTCGTTTATGTTCGTTTGTCTAATTGATGAACAGACATGAACAAAAAATTTCGTTCTGCTAGTTAAATGAATGAACACGAACATATGTCTCATTCGTTCAATTGCGTTCGTGGATGTTTAGTAAAGTGTTCGTGAACATTCATTCGTTCATGTTCGTTTGTTTATGTTGTTCATTAAAAATAATTTTGCATTTATTTATTTTATCTAAACTTGTTTATATTCTTAAATTCGTATTTATTTTATTACCCAAACAAATAAAATAGAAAACCATATCTCCGCCTTGTGTATGCACCGTTCCACTTTCCTTCTTATTATTTACATCGAAAAATACTATCGACATTCATTCAACGATTAGGGCTTTAAGGTCTAGCGCCGCTCCCTCTCACTATTCACCTCTAGCGTCCGTCGTCTTCGCCGATTTTATATGTGTTCCTTTGTGTTCGTGAACACGTTCCTTTCCTTAATGAATGAACACGAACAAAAAATCTCGTTCGGTAAGTGTTCAAGAACCATTCGTGAACACATTATATCTTTAACGAACGAACACGAACAAGGTGTTGTTCGTGTTCATTCACTTGTTCGTGTTCATTCAGTTCATTTACAGCTCTAGCTACATCCGTTGTTTTAGGTGAATTTTTATGCATTTATTTAATTGGTTGTGTTCATTATTATACATTTAAGGTGTCATTTATTAGTCATTATGTATTGAGTTAATATGAAACAAACCCTTGTATGAAAAAGCATCTCAACTTCTTCTTGCATCTCTAGACCGATCTCAATGATGCAGTTTCAGTTTTTGTAACCAAGTGTGTTGGGTGGGTGGGTGGCTAGCTTGCTAGCAGTTTATATGCATGTATTTGGTGGCTAGATTGTTTGGGGTCTGTTGTATATGTTTAGTTATTGTTTGTTGTGGTTAAACAAAATTGGCCTTCCAAAAAATAAAAAATAAAAAAAATAAACTAAACTTGAATAAAATGTACTTATTGATAAAATGTTATAAAAACATAAATTAGTAACATAATCATTACTAGTGAGCCCCTTGGAGATGCTCCAAATATTTTATACTAGTGTAATCGGGGATAATTTTTTTATGTATGATGAATGAATATGTTGTCTTTTATAATATTAACCTTTCTTTTTTTATTGTTACACTGCATCATTTGAAAATTATAAATCTTGTCATCCAAGAAAGTATAACAAAAAGGGTTATTAGTAAAACTTATTACAATCGAAAATGACAATTACATTTATTTACATCTCCGATCGCCGAATGTTGCTTGATATATGAAAATATAAATGGTTCGGTTTAGTTCGGTTAATTTCGGTTAACCGATGGTACAAAAAATAACCGATAATCGACTTTCGGCTAATGTGACTTTGGTTCGGTTTTATCTCGATTTCGGTGAACGGTTGGGTTATTGCTCACCAAGTAAAAAATAAATTTGCTGTAAAAAAAGGAAGAAGATAGTATTGAATAACTAATGTGACTTTTAACAATATTAATAAAATATAGAGTAAATTATATTTTGAGTCCTTATGTTTTGATGGTTTCAGTTATCTAATTCCAATTTCCAATATTTAACTAACTGAACACCTGATTTAACTCTCTAAGTCTAATTTCTAATTGTAACTATTTGAGTCCAATTGACCAACTCTGTTAGATTTACTTAGTTGTTTCTTTTATAAAATGACCAAAATACACTTACCGTTAAAAAATGAATATATATATATATATATATAGGGTAAGGTTCATGCGAGAACCACCCTTATTGCGAGAACCGCGAGAACCAATGTGAACACAAAATAAAATCTAAAAAAAATCAAAAAAACACTCAAATTTTTTTTTTTTTTTTTAATATTTTTTAATAAAAAATCGCTATATTTCGTTCCCATAAAAAAAAAAAAAAAAACTTTTTTTTTTCGAGTAAGAGTTATCCATGCACATGTGCATATGTATCATTACTTCAACAAATTCGGTAATACGTTATCAGGAATAGACAATTGCACTTTAATTTACAATACCATTAGTAATACACTACTTTTTACATTACCAATATTCAAAATGCACATGTGCATAATTAGGTATAACCATGATATAACGTGTTTTGGTACAGAAAGTTTGTGATTTTGAATGGAGAAGTAGACCCATATACATGTTTTTTGGTTAGTTATATCTAGTGGTTGATGGTTTGGTTATAGTTGTCAATTTTTTATGTAATATGTTGATTGGATGTTATAAATGGTGTTTACATACATGTAATAAAGTGAAAATATTGTTAATGGTATTGTATTATGGATGGTAGGAGGTAATGGTATTGTATTATGGATGGTAGGAGGTAATGGTAGTGTATTATGGATGGTATGATAGATGAAAGGGAAAGTGTATTCAAAGTGGTGTACCAAAACACCTTATTTCATGTTGATACATATGAATGCACATGTGCATTTCTAATATTGGTAATGTAAAAAGTAGTGTATTACATATGGTAGTGTAAATGAAAGCGCAATTGTCTAATATATGTAATGAATTACGGAATTTGTCAAAGAAATGACAAAAATGCACATGTGCATGCTTGTGTATTATGGATGGAATGATAGATGAAAGAGAAAGTAGTGTACCAAAACACCTTATTTCCTGTTGATACATATAGATGCACATGTGCATTTCTAACATTGGTAATGTAAAAAATAGTGTATTACACGTAGTAGTGTAAATGAAAGTGCAATTGACTATTATTTGTAATGAATTACGGAATTTGACAAAGAAACGACACATATGCACATGTGCATGGATAACTGTTACTCAAATTTTTTTATTTTTTTTGAAATTTTTTTTTATTTTTTTTATTAACAAAATATAGCGATTTTTTCAAAAAAAATAGTAAAAAAAAATAAAAAAAATTTTTGGGTGTTTTTTAGATTTTTTTAGGAATTACTGTTTGTGTTCACACTGGTTCTCGCGGTTCTCGCAATAAGGGGTGGTTCCTAACGGATCTTTGTCCTATATATATATATATATATAGGGGAGGGTTTAAATGAGAACGCTAAATATTGTGAGAACCGTGAGAACAAATGAAAAAACCGCGAGAACTTGGTAAAAAACGAATCAAATTCAAAATTTTTTTCTACACTTATCATTATTATTCGAATACAATATTAGAAATTTAATTTACATGTTTAAATTTACGCGAATTCGTAAATAAAGAAAATTTACACATGTGTAAGTTTGCCATTTACACATGTGTAAATCTCTTATATTTACACATGTGTAAAAAATCTAAAAATAGTGATTTTGAAAGAAGAAATGAATTATTTGATGTTGTAAATTCTTTTTTTGATGTTGTATCTTAACTACAATGAGGTTTGTATTAAAAAAATTGGTTTTGATTGGTTTTTTCATTCGTTCTCACGGTTCTCACAATATTTAGCGTTCTCAAGACAACCTTCCCCTATATATATGAAAAAAACAAAAGTACTCTCTTAGCAACACCTTTTTACTCCTCGCGTTTTCTACCAATGTTCACAAACAACTCTACACCCCAAATCTGCTACAGATTCTTCAAATTCAAACCACCGAAAACACAATTACATAATTGATGCCAACAACATACTGATTAGAACAAATCAACACGAAACATCTCCAATCGCCGAATGTTGCTTGATACAAAACTACTAATATCAATCCACTATAACACGATTACAAACACTAATCGACGCTTAGAGCATACTGATAGTGAGAATAGATATAGGGAATGGATAGTGATCCTATAGGGAAACACAATTTACTCTCTATATCTTTTCCCTATTTTAGGGATTCAAATTGAGTGCAAAAAATAATTAAAACCTTTAAATGTTTCCCTTAAATTATATGAATGTTGATGATATAAAGTTTCCCTTAAACCTCAAATTTTTACCTCTTCTAAATCACAAATTCTAGATTTCATATACATTTTGGGCGATCTTTAACTTCTATAAAAATCGTATATTAGATCAATCCCCTAGGCAAAAAAGAAGAAATGCACTAGTGTGAGCATATTGTAACACTAGACACATTTGTACCTATCTCTACTTAGAGAGAACTTGTAACGATGATAAGTGAAGTGATGATCCTACTAAGTGTCTTTGGGAAAAGTTATTGTAATAATAATCTCTACCAAGTATTTTAGGGAAAAATCTTGTGATAGAGAACTTTTGTGATGGTGATACAAATATTATTGATAATTTTAGCGGTGTTTCCCACCAGTTTAGAGATAAGTTGATGAAGAAAGCCCTTAGATAAGGGCGGAGGTAGGGATGTTAATCAAACCCAAAACTCAAAATATTTGAAACGAGTAATGGGATGAATATTCGGGTTATAAGACCGGGTATGTGGTTAGTTTTAATTTTTTTTTGTAGGTATGGGTTAGGTGATACCTAGTTAGATTACCCAAAAACATATACCCATTTACAAAAACTAAATACCCGAAATTGTTAATTTTAATTTCGGTTTTTCATTAACCCCAGTTTAATAGTTGTTCATGCTAATAGTTTCATTATGTGTAAAATGTTTTTTTTTTCTTTTAAAATATGTATTTGATAAAAAATTTTATATATTTCTACGGATGCCCCGCTTGCGGTATAAGCATATAATGTATATATGTGTGGGTCATCGGGAGCAAAGGTGAAAGTACACTAATTTTAACGGTATTTTACTAATTTCATGAAAATAACGTTACAATTAGGAGACGGTTAATCATGCATCATATGGTGGCGTTGATAAAAAAAATACTCATCCCTACCATCTTAGGTGACTTGGAGATCTCTTGGAAGTTACATTTATACATCCCATGTGATAATCAATTGCATATTTAAACATCCAATGAAGACACCTACCAAAATATATAATGGAAAAAATGAATGAATTTCGGTGAATTAATGCCTTTTATGATTGTACTTGGATCATTAAGTGATTAAACATTGAAATTTACCAATAAGTCACGTGACTTAATGAAGTTGAAGCAACTTAAACATTCATTGCCTAACAATAACATTATGTAGAAAGAAAAGAAAACTTAAATCAATAGCCGTAAGTCCTTATTAACATGTAACAGGTTCATTCACAACAACTTAATCGGTTATGTCACGCACCAAAATATAAACCACACCATATTTTTTGTGTTACAAGATGGCTTAACGGAAACTTCATTTAATGCTTCCGTCCGACACACAGTGTTAATAGTGTCCCTTCTCGCGTTGAACGATGGTGTAAAGTTAGGAGTAGATTAGATTGTTGTTGAAAAAAAAAATCTGGTGCTAAGTAATTAAGTATCAATGTGGTCTTAGAAGGTGCAGGCCCAACTATTTCTAAGCCTGATCTTGATAGGCCCATACTTGATTTTTGAATGTGCAGGCCGAACGAACCCTATCTAGTAAACTAATATCTTACCAAAAGTAAATAAATTAAAAAAGAAAAAGCAAAAGAAAATATATACCGAATTTTTCAATGGAGCCATTTTTCATTTTTTATAGTAGTTAGATTAACCGAAATTGCCAAAAGTTGATAGAAGAAGCAAAAGAAAATATATACCAAAATTTTCAATCGAGACATTTTATTTATATGTTAGATTAGATTAGATTAACCGAAACAAGAAATATTTCAGTGTTTTTATTATGTTACGGTGTATATTTAATGATTGATGGTTAACCTAGGAAATTTTAAAATTTTTGATTTTCTTAGCATAAAATGTTTTACTACCACGATTCCATGAACTTGACTCCACTTAATAGATGTTATATTACATGCATTAGTTTGAAGTTTCTATTTGCCTCTATAGATTTAGCTTTAAACATTGTCTAGGTATTTAAGTAAATTTGTTCTATCTATGTATTATTTAATAACTTTATCTGAATTAAGATATGTTATAGGATTAAGTTCAGATGAGATATCCTCTGAGTTGTGAGAACCGTATGAACTCCTACTTTCCGTGTGAGTTTTCAACCAAAATTTGCATAAATGTAAGATTAACATTTAACAGAGACATCTGTGAAAAAAATTGACGAGCCAACATTTATTCGATATTCAAGTTTGATTTACACTGCTATAAATGGTTGTTGGTGTCATCAGCCCCAGAACGTTACGGCGTTGTAAATTTAGATTACATCAATGTAAAAAGTCGTATACGATATTTTTTATTTTTATTTGAAAAAAATTTATAGAAAAAAATTTGTAATTTTTTTTTCAAAAAACCTTTAGATCAAAAAGTTCTTAAGTTATCATAACTAAAGCTAGTTATTAATTTAACAATTCCCTATTATTTTATATGTAAGTATATATGTTGTGGTACACATTATGTTTCATTTTTTAAAAAAAAAAAAAGCGTTTTTAATGTAGTTTTAACAGTCATTGTCGAGCCTTTTCTACATCATTTATAAAACAGAAAAAATATTGTACATTAACAAAAATATATATACATGGTGGGAGTTGGCTACAAAGTGTAAAAAGTCAAAAAAAAAAAACCTCATATTGTCAACCATAAAACACACTCAAAACTCACAAATAACATAGTGAAGATTACTAAAATATCATATTTGTGGGTTTTGTGTTGTGTTTTGGATGATAAGACTTTGATTATCGAATGACTAACATTAGTGTGTTTTATGTTGATTATCATGTTGTGTTTTATATTCATAGTTGTACAATGGTGTGTTTGAGTTTTTAAGGACTGTTAGGGTTTGAATATTGTGTTTTAGTGATCTTCAGTATGTTATTTGTGGTGTTGAGTGTGTTTTATGGCTGAAATTGTAGTGTTTTATGACTTTGTACACCTTGTAGGAAAAATGGACTTTGTAGCCGAACCTCACCCTATACAACCCGAAAAGTCCTGTTATTGAAGTAAAGTAGCTTGTATTAATTATGATATTTCACATAATATCTACAACTTTAAGAATTTATGCCATGTTAGCAGAATGCAAGAAGACATTAGTAAGGCGTCAAACAATAACTAGGAATGATATATCTTATGTAAGACTTTTTGTTTTTAGTAACAATATCAATATAAATGTTTTAATGTTTTTAGTAACAATATCAATATGTGCGTAAAGGATCAAGTTGACGAACTTATTCAAGATTTATCTAAGACCTTTGAGGTAAGAGATTGTTCATGAAAATCAGCAATCCATAGTTGGATAATTGCAGTGTTTATAATTCATGTGAGTATAAGGGTTCATATATATATGTTAGTTATTAGGGTAGTATATGTTTCTGTTATTGTTTTCTTGCTATGATGAGTTGATGATTATATTGTTTGTTACGATGACAGATGCCTTATATGCTACATGAAACAATCTAGACGAAACTAGATTTTGAACTTGTAAGACATGACATGTTTATAGCCTTAAATGTTACGTTAATGTTAGTGTCTAAAGTTTTCGATGTTGTCTCAAAGCGTCTAATGTTAACACTAAAGTCTTAAAGCATCTAACGGTACACTTTAAGCAACATATTACAGGGAAGTGCCTTGACAATGTTACAACCATGTAACGTAAGGAATTATAGTATATTATGATATGTCATGTATGTTATGATATAATGCATGTTAAAGTTCTATAGATGTTGATGAAGCTAAAACCCACCCACTCACCGTATCTAACTTTTAGTATGCACATTAGGTTCAAGTATAATCATTTGAGAGCTCTTGTAGACGTTAGGGGCATTGGATTGAAGGCTACCCCATCCTATGAACTGGCATCCTATTTATCCTTGGGGAAAATTACGAAAATGTAGGTTAACCAAAAGTATTTTCAGATTTGTCACCCTCATGCGTATTTGGAAGGACTCATCCGGCTTGGATGCGTCCATATGCAGACCCTTTAAACACTCAAATAAAAATTGGACACGTGGCGTTTTGCAGGTGGGTCCAGACGCATCCCAGCTTCTCTTTCTCTCTCCACTCTCTCTCCTCTGGATGCGTCTCTTTCTCTCTCCTCTCTCTCTCTCTCCTCTCTCTCTTCTCTTTCTCTCTCCTCTCCCTCTTCTCTTTCTGGTTCTGTTAACAAGGAGTCCAAAATGTACAACCAATTGGTTCAGAGACTCCATAAGGGTGATTTAGAAACCTGACCTCAGAAGCCCCAAAGAAACAAATTACCTTTTTTACTTTTTATAATCATTTTTTACCCAACTTTTTCAAACTTCATGTGAGTTTGTGTATGTCATGCGCCTTCTTGTAGTGCACTGGCCACTGGGTATGCCTTATTCTTGTCACCGGTTCTGTAGATCGAATCTGTCATTTACTCACCGGTTCACTAAGAGAGAGGACATTGCAATTTCTAGTATACAAATTCTATACTGCTGTATAGAATTTGCAGGTTAATTGTCATGATACATGCCGTTCATAAAAAAGAATTGGCTATAAATAGCGGGCCGTGGGACGAGATCTGGTGCACCAGTTCGAACGAATTTCAAATTCTCTCGCTCTCGTTCTCTTATTCTGATGGAAATGTGGTTGCAACCATGGTGTCTTGTGAGGAAGGTTAACTGTGGCTGTACCTATGAATTTGAATTCAGGGCTGATAGAGATAGAGGATAGAGAAAGAGAAGAGAGAGCGGAGAGAGGAGAGAGAAAGATGAGAGAGAGAGGAGAGAGAGAAAGAGAGAGATGAGAGAGAAATAGACGCATTAGAAACTTGCCCGACTCATCCCGTGCTCCAAGGACGCATCCCGTGCTTGAAGGACGCATCCCGTGCTTGAAGGCCGCATCCCGTGGCCACGTGTAGGGTTCCTTTTCCCGACCAACTTCTTGCCTATTTCCACACCCTTATAGACGCCTCGTATAGGCCTATACGAGGCGTCTAGGGCTCCTTTTCCCGACCAACTTCTGAACCTCGTACAACGTCACATCACACACATTAGACGAGGAGTCTAGGCCTGTACGAGGGACCAATACGAGGGTACTAAGACGCCTCGTATAGGCCTATACAAGGCGTCTTAGAGTCTGATTTGACTATGTGTCTGAGATTTGACTTAAAGCAATATGGGGCGTATAGAGCTATACGAGGCGTCTATATTTAATATAAAGTGCAACATACAGTGCATTGTTGGTCCACCCGAGCATTCAACGTTCATTTCATTCTGTTTCTTCTACGAGCTCTTGTTGTTTGCATTTGTGTTCTTATCATCCCGAAGTGTTGAAATGTCATCATACTGGGATGGCAACTATGTCTTCGGGCAGTATTCTAGCGACAATTGGGTGCCCGAAAGCATTCCGGTAACAGTTATTAGCTTAATTTTTTTAATTACTTGTTGTGTTAGTTTATTATTTACTAATGATGATACGGTCGTCTATTTTGGAGGAGTCTGGCGTTCCCGATTCTAATGAGCAAGAGGAGGTTGTGTCTAGTATACAAGGAAAACAAAACATACCGTTTCTAGATTTGAACACGCATCCTCCTGTTGATGAAACAGCCCCTGTAGATGACTCATACCATGCTGGTCAACCAAGTTACCTGACGCAACAAGGGTATCCGGATTATAGATACGGGTGTGAATACTCTTACGGATGAGACGGTGGATACGGAGGAAACGGTGGATACGGAGGAGACGTTGGATACGGAGGAGACAGTGGATACGGAGGAGACGGTGGATACGGAGGAGACCGTGGATACGGTGGATACGGAGGAGACGGTGGTTATCAGCAATTCATTTCCTCGGGCACTCCTTCCGTTCATCAAAACAATCCGGACGTTGGAGGATATGGTGGATATGGTGGTTATGGTAGAGGTGCACAAACCGGTTAATTTTAATAACCGGTTCGGTTAACCAGTTATACCGGTTAATTTGACTTTTTGACTTTAACCGGTTAATGCTTTAACCGGTTATTACTTTAACCAGTTATTTTTTTAACTGGTCCGGTTAATTACTTTAACCGGTTCGGTTAATTAACCGGTTATTTTCGGTTATTAACCGGTTTTTTTTGCCTTTTTTTTGAATTTTTCGGTTAACCAGTCTATCGGTTAAAAAACCGGTTTAAAAAAAACCGGTTAATAACCGGTTATTATACTAAACACTTATAACCGGTTACTAACCTACGGTTAAAAATAACCACTAACCGGTTATTCCTAAATCGGTTATTAACCGGTTACAGTTTCGGTTAATAACCGGTTACGGTTAATTAACCGGTTATTTTGTGCACCTCTAGGTTATGGTGGATATGGTAGATATGGTGGTGAGGCACCTCCCATCCCGGACAATCCGTACTTAAAAAAGCAGGTATCAATTACTATTTTATTAATATTAATATTATTATTTATTATTTATTATTTATTATTATTTATTTATTATTATTATTGTTATTATTATTATTATTATTGTTATTATTATTATTATTATTATTATTGTTGTTGTTATTATTATTATTATTATTAATATTGTTATTATTATTAATAATGTTATTATTATTATTATTAATATTGTTATTATTATTATTATTAATATTGTTATTATTATTAATATTGTTATTATTGTTATTATTGTTATTATTATTATTGTTGTTATTATTATTATTATTGTTATTATTATTGTTATTCTTATTATTCTTATTATTATTATTATTAATATTGTTATTATTGTCGATGTTACAGGTTTTCAACTCTTTAGATGAACTAAAGAAACGGATACAAGAAATAGCAAACGCGGATGGTTTCGTTATTGTCACCCGTCGATCAAAGAAAACCGGGGGAAGAACCGGGAGGGTATGGCTTGAATGGGATCGTGGTGGTGAGAACCAGACTACAGCAACACTTAGAAAAGCCGGAAGCAAAAAAATGGGTTGCCCGTTTTACCTGCTGGCTGTGCGAAACCACCCGTATGAAACCTGGGAGATAAAAAACGGAAAAATTGAACATAACCACGAACTTTGTGAGGACCTGTCGGCCCACGCGTTTGTGCGAAGGTTTACTCCAAGCGAAATTGTAACACCCTCACTATTATAAAAGGGTTTTATTACTAATGACGACAATTAATTGTGTTCTTACGAATACACGTACATGTAAAATACGGGTTTACTAAAAACTTTTACAGTTTAAAAGTTTGACAACATATTGTATATAGGTTCGTCGTTTAAAAGTTACGACGCAAAGCAGTGCGGAAGCTTGTATCTTGGTCGTGTTCGGTTCTTCGTTGAGCTTGATCTTCGTCCGGGAATCCTTGACATTCACCTATGACCAAAACCAACTTAAAAGTTAGCTTTGATAGTTAAATAACAAGTTTAAACAAGTTATATGGGTCAAACAAACAAAATTAAACAATTTTCGGATTCAGGAGGGGCTAGACGTTACGCCTAGGGGCTAGACGCTACACCTAGCCCCTTTTTTGACAGCAAGCTGCTTATTTGTTGTTGCACTTTCCAGCTCAACCTTTTTATCAAGTCCAAACTTAAAATCACCATAACTTTTGATTCGTAAGTCCGTTTTAGGTAA
Source organism: Helianthus tuberosus (assembly GCA_030545235.1). Lineage (NCBI taxonomy): Eukaryota > Viridiplantae > Streptophyta > Magnoliopsida > Asterales > Asteraceae > Helianthus > Helianthus tuberosus. The sequence continues at coordinate 26,868 of JARYGA010039866.1, forward strand.
TTCTTTTTCCTACGCATCCGTAATTAAATTACCAATGCATCTATCAAGATTATTATATCAAAAATTGGATGTACGGGCTGAAAGTCTATAAATGCCTTATGTATTTATTTGACCCGTTTAGTTTTTGCATTAATTTAACCACTAACAAATTTTATATCCGCAAGACGTATTTACCCAACATCCGGGGCTTTTGATCACCGGAGTTTCATTACCAAATCTATGGTTTCACGCACTTGTAATCCGCCATTGCCAAATGCTATTCTAAACACACTTTTACTACTTACTAAACAATTATTCGACCCGTTTGGCTCATTTATGGAATCCTCCATTTCTAATGACTACCAAACGCTTTCTAATCTAATTTTAACTCATTAAATCAAGTAGTGAACATTGTTACTTCAACTAATACCAATCTTTATTCTAAAACACAACTATGAACGATTACAATATCTAATTTGCATAATGTAACGAAACAAGTTACATACCTTCATAATTCATCAACATTGCTTTCTAACCATAATTACCCATTCCCGAGCTTGTCAACCTTATCGTATCCCTTCAAATCCATGGTTTACGCTTTTATAACTCAAATTTAACGAGTGACATTCGAGTCACTTCGAACACTACCATTTCGACCATTATTTTAACCCGTTCTTTATCTAGTGAATTACATCACTTTACTTACTTTCCCATTATGACTAATTAAACAATATTATC
>JARYGA010039867.1:0-28648 GCA_030545235.1 Helianthus tuberosus
GGTCTAATGAATCCTTTGGCTAACAAATCATCCAGTTGAGTTCTCAAGTCTTTCATCTCTGTTGGTGCCAATCTATAAGGTGCTCTTGCAACAGGTGCTGCTCCAGGAATGATGTCAATTCTGAACTCTACTTGCCTATCTGGTGGTAAACCAGGTAGTTCCTCAGGAAAAACTTCTGGATATTCGAAAATGACGGGGACGTCTTCAATTTTGGGCTTCTGCTCATTAATAGTTACCTGTGCCATATAAATGACACAACCCTTTTTCAAACACCTAGATGCCTTGAGCATAGATACTTGCTCAGGAAACCCAAACTGAGTGTCTCCCTGTATGGTGAGTGGCTCACCATACGGAGTCTTGATCACCACTTGCTTCTTGTTACACACAATCTGGGCTTGGTTATGAGATAACCAGTCCATGCCTATAACTATGTCGAAACCAGCTAATTTCAAAGGAAGTAAGGATAACGGAAAAGAGTGGTTCCTAATGGATATAAAGCATCCATCTAACACAGTCGAGGCTGTTTCTAAGGTACCATCAGCCAATTCTACCTCATATTTCACGCTTAGGGTTTTAACAGGTAAATTCAACAATTTGCAAAACTTATCATCTACAAATGACTTATCTGCACCTGAATCAAATAACACCCTTGCATAAACATCATTTACAAGGAAGGTACCTGTTATCACATTATCATCCTGAACAGTTTCTCGTGCATCCATTCGAAAGACCCTTGCATTCGTCTTCTTGGCTTCTTCAGGCTTTTTGGCATATTTAGGGCAATTGGTCTTGATGTGCCCTTTTTCATTACAGTTATAGCACATTGCATCCTTTATTTTCTTGCAGTCTAATGTCTTGTGCTCCTTGGATTTGCATAACCCACATGCAGACGGTTTTGACTGAGACTTGGATTCAAACCTGCATTTTCCAAAGTGACGTTTCTGGCAAGTTTTGCACTTTGGCTTCTCATCTGCTTGCTGGCTACCTTTGTTGGGCCCAAACTTCTTTTTGTGGTCTGTGGTTCCCTTAAACTTCTTTTCAGACCGTCGTGAGTTATCGTCCTCACGTTTTCTCTTGCCTTCTTCCGAGTTCTTAAGCGATCTCAGTCTGACCGCATCCAAAGTAAGGGATAAATATAGATCCGCTGCTAACCTAAAAGTAGCAGGTCGAGATGCCTTGACACTGGCCTTGATCTCTGGGGCTAAACCACCAATGAATCGAGCTATTCGCTTGGGTTCCGGTGTTACCAGATACGGAACCAGTCGAGACAGGGTATTGAAACTGGTGAGGTAAGCTTGACAATCTAGATTTTTCATCACCAATGATAAGAAGTCGGACTCGATCCTCTCAACCTCATGTTGAGGGCAGTAATTCTCTTTAATAAGAGCAACAAACTGATCCCACGTCAGATTGTACAGTGGGACCTTTCCAGCAGCTTGAATGAGAGACTTCCACCATGCTAGTGCCTCTCCTTTGAATGACTGGGATACATACTTTACCACATCCCTATCAGCGCAACCACTGATGTTAACCACGGTATCCATCTCATCCAACTAGGTCATACAGTCAATAGCCCCTTTCTCCCTAGTGAAATCCCTGGGTTTGCAGGAGATAAAGTATTTATAAGTACAGGTCCTGGTACGTGGTTCACGATCAAATATAATCTTCTTTGATGGAACATTGTGCTGATTCGAGGAGTGCCGCTCATCCTCTTTCTTAGTTGGTGGCTTACTGTGAGCCTCAGAATGAGTCTTAGGTTTGGAATGCGGTGCGGATAGGGTCTTGCTTCGAGTCCTGCTAGATTCATTAAACTGCCGGTCCATGGCTTTTGTCACAGCATTATCTATTAATGCTTGCAGTTCCGCACCGGTCACATTTATCCTGGTAGTGTCATGATTTTCTCGAGGGCGACTGTTGACTTCCTCGGACTCTGCCATGTGGCTTGCTTGCTACATAAAATGATGACAGTGATTTATTTAGGAGTCTATAACAGTATTATCATTTCTAATGATTTATTAACCATGGTATTAATAACCATATTGTTTAATTTGTTAAGTATATTCATTCAGGATTTTTACTATAATAATCCTTTGCTATAGTTAAGACATAATAATAGCACAAAAGGCCAAGTCATAGGGACAAATTTAAATTTTAAGCCAAGATTTTATAGAATCGAGGGATTAAGGTTTGAATCAAAGTTCATTACCTTTTCTTGACAGGGAGTCGTAGACTACCACTGTCTTTAGTCTCAAATGACATTAATTATGGCCCGTAGGCACTTCATCACTAATGGATGATTATGCAAATAAGAGGGGAATTGGAATAACCCAATTTAAGAATGACTTATGTGATTTTATCGAATCACATTTTGCCATGAGTGTTAACAAGAATCTGAATCTTTTAAATAGGTTTTGCCATCTTGGCCATGCCTGAAATGACATATAGGCTAGGTTATACCTTTAAGGTTCTTTTAATATTTAACGCAGAGCAATCCTAAATTGAGATGTTAACAAGGATCTGAATCTAATTGAGGAACTACCATCATGGCCCTGTCTTAATATGAAACATGGGCTAGGTTTTGTCCTTCTTAGATTTTGGGATTTTATTATAATGACAGGTCTTATAAAAGGAATGAAATTTTTTATTTATTTCATAATTTATGTTTATGCATATAATTGACAAAAATGAAATTTTAAATTAAACCATTCCACTACAAAATTTAAAGAGTACATGTTTGCCCTAAACGGGACTTAAAAGAAATAACTTGCCCGCGCAGGGGCTAGACAGAAATAACATACCCACGCAGGGGCTAAACAGATCACAAGTCCTCGCAGGGACTGAGTACAGAAACAGATGTCCACGCAGGGACTTGATTTAAAGCAAGTAAATTACAATACAAATAAACAAACAAGGATTTTTTAAAGCAAGTAAATTACAATACAAATAAACAAACAAGGATTTTTCAAAAATCCCTTCTCTTGGTCTTCCCCTTGATTAAACTCGCCAGACCTTTAAGAAAACCGCGGTTGTTCCTACGCTCTTCTTGGACCTCCCGCTCTACCTGGCTCAACCTTTGGAGAACCTCCTGTTGTTGCTCTGGTGGTATCAATTGCGGCTGCGGCGGCTGCTGATGCGGAGGTTGAGGAGGTGGCGGCTGTTGGTACCCATAAGCTGGGTACCCAGTGGTCCAAGGACCTCCATAGGGTCCTTCAGGATGAAGAGCATTGTAGTCCCATGTGGCCTGGTATGGGTCAACATTAGCATAGTTGTAGTTGGTATGGGCCGGCTGCTCAAATGGGTTGTACGCCGCTGAACTGGCGTATGCAGGAATTGGGTTATCATAACCCATTGGTGGTGGCGTGATAGGTGCAGAATCCATCTCAGAGACGGGGTTTGAAGGCCCTCCATCTGTGGGTCTTCATAAAGTGGCGGGTAATGACTGCCACTTGAGGGTTGAGGGGTACTGATACGGACTCCCCCTCGCACGGACATCCGTGCGTTTGATCTTCTTTTCCTCGGTGGCTCCGGAGGCGGCTGCTGAACTGGTGGTGGTGGTGGTGGCGGAGTAACTGCCACAAAACGCGAATCCTCGGAAGGATCCTGCTGCTGCTGCTGAGGCGATGAGTGGTCGGAGGGGGTAAAATACCAGTCATATTGGGCGAATCTCGCCTGGTAGCTGTCTAGACCACGGTAAGATGATCCATGGAAAGATGACCCATCTGAGATCTCGATGGGGTAAGTAGGTGTCCTGGTTGGAGGTTCGGCGGGATCGGTATCTTCATCCATGTCCATAGCATGGTCGCCGGAGAAGTGGTCTTCTGGCCCCAATGGGTTAAAACCCATTGGTTCTTGCGCCAGGTTGGCCGGGTTGAACCGGCTCTGGAAGAACGGGGTCGGGTCATCAAAGGCGCGGTGCGACCCCGACCGCTGCAGCGGTATGAAGGAGTGATGAGAATCATTGGGCTCGTTTTCTGAGTGTGGCCCAAAGGAGTGGTGATACGAAGGCAAAGAGCTTAGCGAGACCGAGCGCCTCGCGGGTTCTAGATATGTCCTCCAATCTTCTTGGGGACTCGTGCTCATAGTCACCGACGGAGTTCGCCTGTGAGAAAGCCCGGCTTCGTGGTCGTGGCCTGTGATTGTGCCTTTCCTCTTCCTCTCCTGAATCGTGGCGGCATTTTGATCCTGTCAACATAAACAAAGATAACAACAAAGAAAATATATAATGAATAAAATAAAACAAATTAGGATTAGTCCTAAGTTCTTTGTCTAGACTCGGAGATCGAGGAATGTGCAAACTGTGTCATTGAGATTAAACACAAAAGGCTAGTGTTTAATTCACTCAATGTTGGCTCTGATACCAACCTGTCACACCCTGATATTTTTCATGTATTACCGGTGGGGAGTATCGTGACGTAGTTGATATCATCATAGTCAAACAACACAATTTAATGCACAGCGGAAGCAAAAGATGAATCACATTACAAACCGAATAAAAAATAATATCAAAGTATTACAAACGAACTGTAAAGGATCCACAGGCGGATCAAAGATAAATAGGATCATTGTTCAACAGATTATAACATCTAAGCTTGCAAGACTCTTTAGTGATCCTAGGAGTAGCCAACCTATTCCGTTTAGTACCTGCACTTAGCCTTTTTGGGAAAATACGTCAGTTTACACTGGTAAATACAATTAACCGACTCATTTTGAAAAGAGTTTAAGAAAATTGATTTGAATGCACAAGGCACAAAATATCTTTTATAACTTGGGACAATTATTCAAAAATAATCTTGTATACAGTTTTACTTATTTGTCGTCCGTCAGGGCCGGTTAGAAGAGCCGGACAAGATTAACTGACACGCCACATGCATAATGCCCACAAGGTTAATTCCTTAAAGTGGGTTAGCAGTTTTTACATATGCAGCTGTCAGGTGTATGCCTACACCCCGTGCTTAAGTCGTGGCCATTTCAATGAATGATGCCAAGGATATCCGGGAGATGGTCATTAACCCCCCAAGGGCCATATACCAAATAAAACAGATTAAAATGGGTTATGTAAATATATTAATCATAATCCAATTTAAACAACTACATACCCGACCAAGCGATATTATTATAATACCGTATCCCAAGCCCGTATAGGGAAAATAAGTTAAAAGTATTTACCTGAGCAAGTATATATCACAATCAGTGAGTGCAAGTAGCTTTTACCGGACTCCTAATCTGGAACGAAGGTTTTTAATAACCTATTAGATTCCTAACGGGTCTTAATTAAGCCTAAACTTAGACCGGTTAGTTTTAAAGGAAGATATACGGTTTTAAATGCACGATTAAGCGAAGACCGGATTAGAATGTGATTTAGACCCGACAAGTTTGATTACTTGTGTAATATGGGTAAACTAAACACATTCTGGATTTTGAGATAAAAATGATAAGGTTTGACCCGTTTCGGCCAATTTATGCAAACTAGTTACATAAACCGCACCGAACGCGAAAAATGTGTAACGGGTAACCAAATGAATCATGAACAGGTTTCCTAAGTTAATATGCCTTAAACATGTTGTGATATCAGTAGGATACCTTCCATTATGCCCAAAACGAATTTAAATTCAAACTATGCCCCGTAGGGGCATTTTGGTCATTTTAAAGCTTATAAAAGAGATTAATTATAAATCTGAGATTCAGGTCTGATATATTCAGTAAAAATACATAATTTAATAAGTTATATCAGTAGGGTATTGCATATATGTGTAATTTATCATTGATAACCAAACTATGACCCGAAGGGGCATTTTGTTAATTTCACATAAGCTTTAAGGGTCAAACTTAGAATTCTGAGTTCAAAACTTTTGCTTACTATTTAATTATGAAAATTTACTTAAAACATCAATAGGTTCTAAGTCTTATATGATAAAAATGGTTTTAACTCATACTATACGCTTAAAACGCGTAAAAGTCGATTTTAAGCGATTTTTGGGTTAAAACAGGAAATCTGAGTTTTAGGTCAGTTTATAAAGTTCAAAATATTTTATTTATCATATAAAATCAGTAGCAAAAAGTTTGGTATCAATATATTATGTAAAACTCATTTTATGCAAGAAAAGGGCAAAACCGACAATTACCGAATCAAGGCTAGAACCCTATGTTATGCCTAGCCTAAAAATAAATAAAAATTTTCAAAAATCCCAAAATATTATTTTACACCAGTGGGTAAAAAGTTTGGTATCAAAAATTGGGTATAGATAGGCTTTATGCTAATTACGCCGTTTAATTAATAAAAAAGCTTTCTAATTACGCTATTGAGCATAACTCCTAATCTAGACCTCAAACTGATGTGAAAATTTAGGGACATATTTATAAATCAGTAATAAAGGTTTCTATTCTTTCACATTTTCAAAAATATCGTTTTAAGGTCAAAAGGGCATAATGGTCAACATTTAAGCATATAACGGAAACGTGCAAATGAATCGGATAACTAATGAACAAGTTGTATAATCACAGAGGGTTATACTAACATGTAACCTGGTCCTAATAGAGCTCTAAGGCATTTCTAAAATATGCTACATTGGGTCAGAACTGAAAGTCAAAGCAAAAGTCTACTTTTGCGACTTTCGGTTCCGAACCGAGCCTAAACTGAAAATTGCCGGGTTGAACATGCTTAGACATGTTCTTACATTAATTATCAAGTTATATGAGTGATAAAACTTTACTGTTTCGTGTTAATTGTTTGGTGTTTTCTTTCAGATGGCCAAGAAATTTACCAGATTCAATGCAAATGAGTTGGCTGCTCAAGCGCGATATGAAGTGCTAAGGACTAGGCCTGAAGAAAATCCCCGACAGGTATTCATGGACACTCTTGAAGCAGTGAACCAAATAGACCGCTTTAACAACATTGTTACCGGCCCACTACGAGAGGCTCTTTGCACTCGGCTTCACTCCGTGCATGAATACAACATGGAATTTTACAGCACGTTTGTCTTCAAGACAAGAGCGGATCCGTTTGACAATGACGGGGTAGAGTTTCGTTGTGCAGGGGTCATGTACTCGATCTCAATCGCACAATTTGGGGCAATTGTCGGGTTATACTCGGAAGAGGATGCTGGAGAGGTAGAGAACACCGGCGGTCTCCGCCAGCTTCCAGAAATCAACGCCAAGCTGCTTGGGCTCAGATCGGGGAGGGCCACTATAACCTGAGCCGAACTAAGAGCACAATGTTGAGGGACCCACTCTACCGCTACATCCACAGGGTCCTCAGCTACTCTCTCTCTCTACCAAAGACACGACAGTGGTGGTGTTGTAGGGTTGCGTGATCTGCTAGTCCTCCATTGCATTCACAACCATATCAACCTCGATGTTCCATACCTGCGACTCCGTAACATGCACTTGAACCAACTTGCTACTCCCCCGAATCCTATCCTTTTTGGAGGGTGGATTTACCGCCTTTTCAAACACTTTGTGCCAAGGATGTCAAGGTCCTTTCCAAAGGGCCCGTGGTCGGGAAAAGTGGACCTTGTCATTTGCCGTTCCATGAACCTAATCAACAAAGTGGATGACGGGACGATCAGATTCCAAACAGTTCAAGGGCATGCATGGAACCCTCAAGAAGCTCTCGTCCTACACGCTCCACACATCCGTCCTCCTCCCAAGTACCACTACCAGCCCCATGGTGATCCGGGTCAATCCACCTCTCAGGGAGGTGGTTTTCCTAACTTTCAAAGCTTACATGATTTATTGCAAGAAAATCTTATGTGCACCAGGAACACCTACAACATGGCCAGCAACACATACGCCCGGGTCAGAGTAATAGAAAGAAATATCTCTGACATGCAGGATGATATTGGGAACACCCGGGAGTATATGGCGGGCCATGGAGGGGATGATGATGATGATGAAGATGAGGACATGGATTGAGCGGGAGGAGTTGGAGGTAGCATCACACGATTGAAGGTTTCACAGGTTAACCATTTTATCTCTCAAAAACAATTTCGTGGCCTGCGTGCCACTTGTTGAACAATTTACTTCTCTTAACACTTTTTAATTTTCTGCATTTCTTTTCTTTTTATTTTGTGATGTGGATTATGAAACTTTGGTAAATTGGGATGGTTGTTATTGTTTGGTGTGGTATTTATTAGTAAAACAGGTACCTACGAGGCTTTAAGCACTAAATATTAGTGCTACTAAAGCCGGGACAGCAGAACCGAAAGCAGAAACCTGTTTTAGATGTTTGCAGATTGTCCACACGGGGTCGTGCCTAGCCAACACGCCCCCGTGTCCACCGCCCAGACCTGCTGTTTGTCTAATTTATGCAGATTTTTGCCCAACACGGGGTCGTGTTCACCAGACACGCCCCCGTGTCCACCTTCTGTAAGTTCTCGTTACTGGCAATCTGACCACGGGGTCGTGCTCATCCGACACGGGGCCGTGTCCAGATGCCCAGTAACATAAATTTTTGTTTTTAACACCATTTTTACACATTCAATCAACCTAAAAACTTATTTTTGGGACACATTGAGGAAATGTGTAATTTAAGTGTGGGGGGGATGCTAAAACCTTGAATTTTGCAAATCCTAATTACAAGCCTTACACAAAACTCTATTGGAACCGCTAAACACCCCATTTTTTTCAAAAACTGTACATTTTTTTTACTTGTCTTGTTTTAAGTTGGGAATAACAAGTTCTAAAAATGTTATATTTTTACAAATTTACAACTGATAGCGTCATGATAAAAAGAACCAACATAAGAAAATTATGAAACGGCATGACAAATCTTGTTAAAATTTGATTATATATACTTGATCACATTAAAAACCCATTCCCACAAAAAAGTGAGTTTTGAGCCTTTATTGAGCATACAAATACACATCTTTAAACTAAATGCTCATCTTTCCTTTCTTGTGTTAATAGCCGCTTGGTTTTTTACGACTCTAGAACTTGCCATGATGATACATTCTCGGTCCTTACCAACTTAAACCCAAGTAAGTAAATGATTGAGGCATTAGGACTAACCCTTTTTCTTTTCAACACCATTATTTTTTTATTTTTTACCACCAACCCAAAATCCCCCTAGTTAACCCCTTTGAGCCTAAACTTTTTTATTTCTAAACCCACAAAACAAACACACTTTACTAGGGCTGTAAACGAACCGAACGTTCAGCGAACAGTTCGTGAACCGTTCGGCGGGAAGTTCGTTTATGTTCGTTCGATAAGCTTAACGAACGAACACGAACAAAATATTTCGTTCGATAAGCTTAACGAACGAACACGAACAAAGGTCTCGTTCGTTCAACTGCGTTCGTGAACGTTCGGTAATATGTTCGTTTATGTTCGTTCGCGTTCATTCGTTTATGTCCGTTCGTGTTCGGTTTTTTATGTTTATTTTTCTAAAAGTTTTTAATGTTTTATTAGTTTTTTACTATCCCCCATATGTATTATTTCCCTCTCTCTGGCCTCTCCCTCTTTGATACCACGCTCCTTCACTTAGCCTATCTCCAATCGATTGAACCCAATATTATCCATCCCTTCAATCTTTAAAGGGTTATATTTAACTACTTTCTTTGTGTACAATGTTTAAGATTAACTGTGCCTTTTTTAATTTTCAAAATTAAAGTTCATTTGTGTTCGTGGTTAGTGTTCACGAACTGTTCGCGAACAACCAAAATTCCTTAACGAACGAACACGAACACAAACTTCTGTTCGTCATGTGTTCGCGAACAGTTCACGAACATCTAAATTTCCTTAACGAACGAACATGAACATAGCCTTGTTCGTGTTCGTTCGGTTCGTTTACAGCCCTACACTTTACCCACCAAAAACCCTTTTTCATTTTAAACCCATTATTTTAGTAAAAAGCTCGGTCTTCATGTGACATTCCTTATTTAAAAAAAATGAAGTTTAGCAATAAACAAACAAGTTCCTCAAAAGAAACTTTGTTTGAAAATGTTTCATTTGAATAAAAAGTCATAAAAACAAAAAAGTTTTACGACGACCGACGCTTTTTACGCCTTTCGCCCTTTTCTACTAACCACTAACCCAAAACCACCTACCTTTAACCCAAGTCTAACCCTTCCCCAAGTCCTCTTGATATTTACAAAGGTTTTTAGTTAAAAAGGAGGAGGATTGATTGCTTGGCAAGCATATGGTAGAAGTCAGTTCCATGCCGGTCTCGAGTGATTCACAAAAATACATATTCGGCCGAGTGTTGAGTGATCTCGGGTGAGGTATGTGAACTTGTATATAAATGGAATTTTAAAGAGGCATGTTATGCCCAATTAAGTAATTTCTCTTATGAAACGTTCTAAATAAATCATAACGAATAAGATTGTAAATAGCATAAAAATAAAGCCTAAATAAAGATCTTGGAATCCCGACACTCAAGACAAGCCCAAAACTTCTCTTCTACCCATTCCATTTGGGAGTGTAAGCCACACTAAAAAGAGTTTTGCTTGAGGACAAGCAAAGATTCAAGTGTGGGGGTATTTGATGTGTGTAAAATGCAACATATAAATTACATCAAATGAGGCATAAAACTAAACCTTTTTTAGTACTAATGTTGGAAAAAGTGTGTTTTTGTCTTCCTTTTGTATTTTCAGGATTAAATGAGCGTAAATGAACAAAAGAAGCAAATATGCCGCAAAATCTAACATAATTACAAGAAAGGAATAAGTGTGCCATGCTCGACCCCTCGACAACATCTTCCCAAGCAAAAACAATAGATCAGAAGGCTGAACACGCCACGTGCCCAGCGGACACGGGGACGTGCTCAAGTGTCTGCAGAAAAGACAAAGTTATAGAAGCTTCTATTTCCCAACACGGGGGCGTGCCCAGCTCAACACGGCCGTGGTCAACGCTAAGATTCGCAGAATTCAAGCAAATCTTGATAGTACAGATACGCTTCTATACACGGGGCCGTGCCCAGCGGACACGGGGGCGTGTGGAGCTAATACGGACAAACTGCAATTAATGAAGAAAGAGAAAGTGGATGGACACTGGGCCGTGCCCACCGGACACGGGGCCGTGTCCAGGCTATAAATAGGGGTGCTTGGTTCACTTTAAAGGCGTCCCTTGGCAAACCACCTCTCTCCCACTTTGCCCACACTCCACCACCATCACAACACCCACATCCACCACCATCATCCATCATCCATCATAGAGTGTGTGTAGTAGTCCCGGGATCCAAGATTGATAGTAAGAGTTCTTGACAATCCAAGGCCATGTTTACCTAAGTCTCTTACATCACTTGGTGAAGACAAGCATTTAGTGTAATACTTTTGCTTTTTAATCTTTTCGCACTTTTTATTTGGTTCTGTATTAATGACTTTAATAACTAGTTTCTTATGTTGTAGGTGAAACTTCCTTATCATTTGTCTGTGGTGTCTTGGCGTTATTTTACTGTCTATATAAAATAAAAGATTTACACCATTCATATCTCTACGGTCTATATAGAGATATGTTGGCTACCTGGTCAGGGGTTAAGGGAATGGTTTGGTAAGGTTCTTGCCTTGTTCAGTGTATAGATCCTGCAAGGACCTGGGTCAAGCTTACTAGGACCTCCTTCAATACCCACTGGTATTGGATGGTGGGGGTACGAATGGCTTGATCCCCTCATATGTAAACCACTATGAATACATTAACCCGGCTACTTGGGATTGTATCCCTGCTGACTCAAACCACTTAGCCGAGGGTAACGTCACCTTCAAAAGAGGGGCCTACCACATTACGCATTAATAACTTAATTAATTATCTTCCAATAATCAAACCCTTTAGGATTGTATCCTTGCTGACTCAAACTACTGGGTTGAGGGTAATGTCACCTTCAAAAGAGGGGCCTACTACTATAACTAAGATAATCTCTTAAAAAGTGCAAAAGTGCGGAAAACATCAAAGATTACACTAAAGGCGAGTCGGATCCAAGTGATTCATCTTGTCCATCTGTTTTATTTTTATTTTTATTTTCAGCATTTTTAGTTTTTATTTTCATGTTTAAAACTTTTTTCTAAACTTTTGATTTGATTAGGCGTTGAGGATAAACCGGTACTAAAAGCTCTTGTGTCCTTGGACGACCTCGGTATCTTACCAACGCTATACTACGCTCACGATGGGTGCACTTGCCCATATGTGTGTTTAGTGTTAGTAAAATATCGTGTTTTATAAATTTAAAACTTGACTAAAGTGTTAAAAAGGGCTTAAAATATACCTAAAAATATATAACACACCGCACACATCAGTATGTCAAACAGCCTCCAGGTTTTGAAGATCCTATTCACCCTGATAGTGTTTGGTTGCTCAACAAATCTCTCTATGGATTACATCAAGCACCGAGAGCTTGGTACGCAACCTTATCTAATAATCTGCTGGAGAATGGATTTCGACGAGGTCTTATCGATTGCACTATTTTCATCAAAGAACAGGATGGAGATCTTCTACTGGTTCAGGTATATATGGATGATATTATACTTGGTTCAACTAACAATGTTATGTGTAGGGATTTCGAGCGTGTTATGCAAGAGAAATTCGAGAGGAGTGCCATGGGGGAAATGACTTTCTTTTTGGGCCTACAAGTGCAACAAACGAAGTCTGGGATATTCATCCATCAGACTAAGTACATCAGTGACATCTTGAACAGATTCCAGATGTCCGAAACAACGCCCATTGGTAGCTCACTTCAGCAAAATCACGGAATTAATCCAGACTTGAAGGGTGAGTTGTTAACTCTTCATTTTACCGCGCCATGATCGGATCTCTTATGTACCTCACAGCCTCAAGACCAGATATAGTGTATCCTATGTGCCTGCTTGCTCGATATCAAATCAACCCGAAGGCCTCACATCTTGCAGCTGTGAAAAGGATTTTTCGCTATTTGAAGGGATGCCTGGACACCGGTCTCTGGTACCCTAGGGATGATAGCTTTGACTTAGTCGCTTTTAGTGATTCTGATTTTGGCGGATGCAAAATAGACGGCAAATCCACAACGGCTGGATGTCAGTTTTTAGGAAATTGCCTAGTCACATGGCAGTGCAAGAAGCAGACTTGTGTCGCTACATCAACTTGTGAAGCTGAATACATTGCTGCCTCAAGTTGTTGCTCCCAAGTCCTATGGAGTCAGCAAAAAATGCGTGATTACGGTTTTGAATTCCTATCTACTCCTATTTTAGTTGATAATTTTGCTGCCTTACAGATCACGAGAAATCCTGTGCAGCATTCAAAGACCAAACACATCGAAATTAAGTATCACTTCATACGTGATTGCTTTGATAAAAGGCTTGTCGATGTTGTTAAGGTCCACACCGATGACCAACGTGCCGACCTTTTTACCAAAGCATTTGACAAATCACGATTTGACTTTTTATTATTGGTAAACGGCATTAAGGTCAAGCAAGAATAAACCGACATCAGAAAATCGTTTTTGTAAATATCTTTGTGTTTTTAATTTATCATAGTTTTTACATTTTAGGGGGAGTAAATTTAAAAAAATTCAAAAACATCGAAAAAATGTCAAAAACACAAAAACAATAGAAAAACAAAAATGAGTTTCCTGGCGAGTAAAAGAGAAAATGATAGTACATCAGTGGTCTGTTGAAACCTCTTTAAACCTAAAATGAAAAACGATAAGCATCTCTATATAAGATGTATCGGTAGGCTCACAATCATTTTAAAGTGTGCAGGGCGATATAAACCTTAATCGACTGAAGAATGTGTGGGAACCGCTCATTGGCATATGGTCTTAGTACCGAAATTTCGTTTGAGAGATTGCCGAGGTTCTGAGATATGTGGTCTTTATGATGTTTATCATCTGTGTATCATGGTTGTTTCTTTTACCGAAATATAATGGAGACAAAGTCTAGATCTTCCATGATACCATTCATACGTGTACATATTGCATACGACCTAAATAAGTGATCAACAATCACATATCCAAACAAAATAAGTGATACATATATCACAGCTTTCTTGCGGGAGTCAAGTTCGTCTCTTTGTCTGTACGATGGTACTAACCTGTTCACGGACTTGTTCCTGTGCCCTCATGCATATGAAAATCAAGTTCCTCATCAATAAGTGATTCTATCACATAGGGCTTGTTTTCAATTCAAAATAAGTGAGTATCTCACATTTTCATATACGTCAAAACAGATGATAAATGGTATACTCACCAGTAAGATGAACTCTCGTGCATACCTTGATACGAGAATGTGTCGTGTGTGGATGAACACCGGTCGGTAAGTATAAATCATACACTAATCGTATCCCCTCGCCGCGATTACATATGATAAGTTGAGCTTATGTGGACAACAATACCGGTAATCATTATAGGATGCTTATCTAAATGTTAACAAAATGAACAACAAGAATGTTTTGGTAATGACCGTACACTGATATGATTCTCTTACCCTCGAAACTCGCAAAGAGAATGTCTATAAATATTTATTTACTGCTTTCCGTCTTTACATTTGAAATATTCAAAAATACCAAAAAGATTTTAGGTGTGTTTTAATTTAAACTTTATAAAAGCCAAAAAGATTTTATTTCTATATTATCTTTGATTACCCGATGTTGGAACTCCAGTCTTCGTTACCAGAAATCTGAACGAAAACCAAAACAACTAAATCTTCATAAACAGTCGAAATTTGCAAGTTTTGAAAGTTAAAAACTAAAATTGATAACATTGTTAAACTTTCGAACTGTCGGACAGTAGTTGATAGAAAATTGGCCACATGTGTGTCATTTGTTTATGTTAACTATATTCCAAGCAGGTGTTCTCATTATGTGTTTAGCTTTCTTGTATGTGCAGATGCGACATTCAATTCAACTAAAGACGAAGAGAACGTGTTAGATGAAAGGCTTCGGAATGAAGACACGACATGGAAGTACTCAAAGGATCAAGATGATCGAGTTGCCGCTGACCACTCATCAATGCCACAAGGATCTAAAGTGCTGAAGATCAAAAGGTTCACGAGCATAACTCAAGGGAGAGTTTGTTGATGCACTTCCTATTTGTTAAGGGGAGTTTGTTGATACACTTTCTACTTACGACACGTGAAGACTTTGAAGATCCTTCGACATGGAATACATGGAAGATGAACCTCCACGAGTAGCGTCCAAGGGGGAGTTTATTGATACATATAGTGTGGACACGAATCGTTACGGTTCGTTATACACGAGGGATCGTTCCGGTTCGATTCTGCTACGAAGTGAAGGCCGAAGTCAAAGATATCCTCCTATCTTGACCCGGTATGCTATTTACTTTGTATCGTATGATGTAAATGCAACTGCATGTTTGTGTTTAAACTGTAATGTATGTTTGCTGTTTGGCGAAATCTCTTTTCGCGAAGTCCCTCTTAGCGAAGATTATGCTTCGTCAAGATGTAAAAGTGACAAAGATTGGACTCTTCGTCACAATGATTGTTCGTCAAAGTGTTAGTAACGAACCTCCTGGTCTTTGTCGACTTAGATTGTTCGTCGCTATACTTTGTCGCTGCAGGATGTTCGTCGACCTGTACCATATATAAACAGCAGATCAGAAGGCAAATGTTAATAGTCTAAATAGACTTAGAGAACACACTATGAAAACACACACACACACACTGAGAGTTTATAAGGAGTTCTTGTAAACACCGCATTGTAACCGTATTACGTATTAATACATTGGAGTGTTAATCGTTGAACCGTGTTTGTCGTTTTCATGTTCTAACTTGGTTCAACTTACCCGTTTGGATTCCGCACTTTCGGGTTCGTCGAAAAATGGGGAAGAGGTTTGACTCGATCCTCCGGGTGGACCTACAAAAACAATTTGAGAAAAACCCTCCTCCTTTACCCAGGCTTGGGACCAGCAAAATAAACTATAAGGCTTATAGTTGGTGAAGTTAATTTTTTTTTTTTTTTGTATTCTTATATATTTGTTGTATGAGTAAAGATATGTTTAGATTAAGTTTACTTTTCTAGCTTTAAAAAATGTCATATGGATCAACCAACGGCGTTCCCGAGCCACCATATTCCTCATTCATGAATTTTGCAAATATCTATTCACAAACCCAACTCAAACATAAGCCATAATTTCTTAAATTTGCTTTCAAATGAATCATTTTACAAGCAAAAAGCACTTAAAAGTCATAACTTTTTGGCCTAAATGTTTGCATATATATGGATGTATATAATACCTCAGTGCAAATTTCAACCACTTCATCAACAGAATCTTCAAATACGTCTTTCTTTGATAGCTTCTCAATAACATGATCCCTGAATTTCTCAGTCTCCTAAACCACCAAACACACAGACATTTTAACAAACAATCCCTGAATTTCTCAGTCTCCTAAACCACCAAACACACAGACATTTTAACAAACACTTGGTATGCATTCCTTCAAATTCTAGAAAAACAATCAAATAAAGCATAAAACATAAAACCAAAACTAGGTCTGGGTGTGCTTACAGCTTCAGCAAATTCAGGAATTGGGTCTGGAAATTTGTATTCGTCAGCTCTAACAATTAGGATTTTAGTGGACATTCATATTACCGATGGTAGCGACTGTTTCTCTTCCCCATGGCCTTTGTCTTTGCCGCTCTAACCTATACGGTTGTCGGTTGTTTCTCTTTTCCCATGGCAATCAATTATGCAGCGGCCTCTAATCGCACGCAGCCACATATAATATATATTTATTTTTTTTAAACATGAAGGCCGTGTAGATTTGGTGGCCCAAGGCCCAAGCCTCAAAATACTTGGGCTTAAGCTAGCCTTGGTTTAAATGAGAACCGTGAGAACAAATGAAAAAACCACGAGAACTTGGTCAAAAACAATTCAAATTCAACAATTTTTTTACACTTATCATTATTATTCGAATACACTGTAGAATTTAATTTACGTGAATTCGTAAATAAAGAAAATTTACACATGTGTAAGTTTGCCATTTATACATGTATAAATTTGTTATATTTACATATGTGTAAAAAAATCTAATAAGAGTAATTCTGAGAGAAGAAATGAATTATTTGATGTTGTAAATTCTTTTTTTTTATGTTGTATCTTAATTACAATGAGGGTTAGTAATTTAACCATCCCTTATTTTCTTTAGTGTTTCGAGGTTTCACATCAAATTCATCGTTCCTAATCAATCGTTGCTCCATACACCCCTAAATCAAATCTTGATTCTTTCTTAATCAATCAATTTGTTTACAAGTATTACATAATCAGGCGCATTTGATTATGGTATTACACAATCGATGCTTCATACGGCTCTTAATCAATCGATTCGTTCAATTCCTTTGCAGGTGATTGACGTATTTGATTTGAGTTCTTGATTATCAGACCATTTTATTCATTCCTAACCTATAGGTAATGTCTTACAATTGATTTTAATTTCAATTCTAGGTTGTATTGAGTTCTTAATTGATTATTGATTTAGTTCCACGATTTCAATTCCTTTTTTAGTTCTTAATTTTCCCTAATTTGTTTTTATGTAGTGAATTGCAATTATGCTTTATCCTAAATTATACGTGATGAATCCTGATTCATACTATAAAAGGGTTTTCAATCACGATGACCGATTTGAATATTTGGACGAAATAGGTGTTGGGCTGATATCAATTTTGTAATTGAATCTCTAATACCAAATGTTCTTGAGCAAACATCGATACCTATACTTTCTGCTAAAATATGTCCGATTTGAAATGAGGATTTGGTTTTTCTCCTTCCAAAACTAGTTGTTAGTTTGAGAAACCTTGGCTAGCTTGTCATCTGCATGATAATCGACAACAGTATTCCTTTATTTGACCCGTTAACTCTTAGGAACTGTTTTAATGATCAAGGCCATCATTTACTTCTCTCCTTTCTTCTAATAAACTTGTGGAATATGTTGTCTTGGATGTTGATTCCGTTACGCAGGAGCTTATGCTCTTGGTTATGATTTTTGTGCTGCTAGTAGTAATGACATGCATATAGACAAAATATAAAGGTCCAGTGATTCCAGAGGTTATCATTTACATGTTTAAATTCTTTACTTTCACTTATTTGTTTCTAACTAACATATGTTTGGTTGTATTACACATATTTCTGGGGATAGAAAGCAAAGGTTAAAAGCAATAAGAAAAAAAAGAAAGTGAATTTTTTGTTGCAAACTTGATAGCGCAGAAGAGGTGACACGTGCTTACGATGTTTCGACAAGGCAACTAAGAGAGTCAAATCCATGATCCACTTTGAGATACCATTGGTGTTACCATTTCCTATACCATCGACAATGAAAGGAAAAAAGAGAAGTTTGGCGCCTGTCGTAGTAGCATCAGAAACATGTGTCACATGGTGACTTCAGTGGGTCAACTCTTCAACACTACTCGCTTCAATGGCAAAAGGGAAGAAGATGATCCCTACTAGTACTACCAATCAAGCAACCGATTATGTATATGTCAATTTGAATCTTGGTGGTCCTTTGAAAATAGGAGCAAAAACTACTTGTACACTTTATTAATTCAGTGTAATTACTACTTACATTGTATGTTTGTTCAGTTGGTGGATTTTACACACACACACACACACACACACACATATATATATATATAGGGTGGGAGTTGGCTACAAAGTCCATTTTTCCTACAAAGTGTAAAAAGTCAAAAAACACCATAATGTCAACCATAAAACCCACTCAAAACCCACAAATAACATAGTGAAGATTACTAAAATACCATATTAATGGGTTTTGTGTTGTGTTTTGGATGATAAGGGTTTGATTATCGAATGACTAACATTAGTGTGTTTTATATTGATTATCATGTTGTGTTTTATATTTATAGTTGTGCGATGGTGTGTTTGAACTTTTTAAGGACCGTTAGGGTTTGGATATTGTGTTTTAGTGATCTTCACTATGTTATTTGTGGGTTTTGAGTGTGTTTTATGGCTAAAATTGTAGTGTTTTATAACTTTGTACACTTTGTAGGAAAAATGGACTTTGTAGCCGAACTCCACCCTATATATATCTATACTACTTTAATAAGCATATAGGAAGGGCAAGAATGGTCATTTGCCATTGTACAATCATTTTAAGCACAGAATACAACCTTTAAAGCATAAAGGTGTTGAAAAATCCTTCAACACACGCGGAGCAGCTCATATAAGCTAACCGGATCTCTTTGACCCGTTTTACTCAAATGGATCCAATATATACTTCCTTTCACTAAATCTAAACCCTAAATTCATTTGATTCACATCCGCCCCCATCCTTTTTCTCTCTCACCAGACGCGGTGTCTGCATGCGACGGATTTCACCGGCGATTTCACCATCCTTCTTCTCAGGTACCGTCTTTTTAACGTTATTGGCATTTTTTGTGAAATTTTAGGGTTTGACTTAGATCTGTGAAATTTTAGGGTTTCTTTCTCCGGTGATTCCGACATCAGATCTACTGGGTTCAACTTCTTTTAGGGTTTCTTTCTCCGGTGGAAAAAAGATCCAGGTACTTTTTTTGGCCAAATGTTTTCTTGGATCTATCGTACCACCGTCGACTTAGAATTTGTTTTGTTTGTTCTGTTAAAGATGAAGATGGAGCGGTGGAGATACCGTCGACTTAGATCTACCTTACCACCATCGAGCCAGGTAATTTTTTCTGCTGAAATTTTTCTCAGATCTACCGTCATTTTTTGAGGATTTTTTATGAATATTGACAGATCTGAGGTTACACGACTTGCAGATCTGAGTTCTTAGAGGAATATTGACAGCCCGGATCTGGTATGTTTGTAGCTGATTATGTTTGTTACAGATCTGGTATGTTTGTAGCTGATTTACATGCTTATGTTACTGATTATGTTTATTACAGATCTGGTATGTTTGTAGCTGATTATGTTTGTTATAGATCTAATGTTACTGATTAAATATGTGTACTTTTTGTGCCCGGATCTGGTATGTTTGTAGCTGATTATGTTTGTTACAGATCTGGTATGTTTGTAGCTGATTTACATGCTTATGTTACTGATTATATTTGTTACAGATCTGGTATGTTTGTAGCTGATTATGTTTGTTATAGATCTAATGTTACTGATTAAATATGTGTACTTTTTGTAACATTTTATGATATGGGTCTTGCAGTATGTGGTGTATTTTGGAAGGGCAAGAATGGTCATTTGCCATTGTACAACCATTTGAAGCCCATTGTACAAGCATTTAAGCATGAATGTGTTGAAACTTTCTTCAACACGCGGAGCAGCTCATAGATCCTAACCGGATCTCTTTGACCCGTTTTACTCAAATGGATCCAATATAAACTTTCTTTCACTCAATCTAAACCCTAAATTCATAAGCTGAGCTGAAAGTTTTGAGGTTATGATGTTGAGGCTATGATGCATAAGCTGAGCCTGTGAGGTTATGATGCATAATATGTCTGAACTGAAAGTGTTGAGGCTATGATGCATAAGCTGAGCCTGTGAGGTTACATATGTGTTTCTTGTGCTTAAAACACTTGTACATCTTGCTTTAAAGGTTGTTTAAGTTTAGTGGCAAATTACTCTTGTACATCATGCTTTAAAGCGAGCTTACATAACACAATAGACTGTGATGATGATTGTATTTTGAGGGTACATAGAAGATCCGAGTAGCATCTTGGCGGGGCAATATCAAGGTTGCATAGTTCTTAACCTGCAACCGTGTGTTTGCAGCCATGGCTTTACCCGGTTTGTAGCTGTGTTCATCTCTCAATTATATGCCTGAGTCTTCTAGATGTTTTGATAAGCAAAGAGCAGGTGGTGTATCGAAATCAATCTTCCCCTTAGGCGATTGAACCCGCTGCAAGTCGATAAAATGAAATGGCAAACCCTAAAATCGATTGTATAGTACACCGTGTTTTTCTTTTTAATCCTGAAGCTTTGCAGATTGTACATTATGCTTTAGAAGATCCGAGTAGCATCTTGGCGGGGCAATATCCAGGTTGTATAGTTCTCACTCTGCCCTTCTAATTTCTTATTTGATATTACAACTTATGATTATGGAGTAGTTAAAGATCTGATTTATTAAACCGAAATGTTGTGCTGCTAATATTTTGTTATACGGTTGTGGATCAGCTCAATGTGAAAGCATAAAAGAGATGTTGGAGTACTTTAGAAGTCAAGTTGGGTCTAAGGCTTGGAAGAAGGTGGGAGTTATGGCTTTCGCTACGATATGGAGACTTTGGACGAGTAGAAACGAGAAAGAATTTAAATGCAACAACATTCAGATCGCTAAAGTGTACCAGTTTTGTTTTGATAGTCATTATGTATGATTTCAGAAGCTTTGACCATGTTGATATGTGTATTTCAATTTGTTGTATTTATGAACACAAATTATATTAAGAAAAAAAAGAAAGTTATTTTTGTATTGTGTAATCATCATCTTCTTAGAGTTTTGGCGTGGTTTGATTTCATTGTTTGATGCGCAATGGAAAGAATCTTACTTTCACTTATACTTGTAGCATTCATACACGAAAACTGACCCGACCTGAGACCAACCCAAAATTCATACAAAGTGGTTTAGTCTCGGGTTCATTGTTTAGCTTTTGAAAGACTTATGCAACTGCTTATTCAGTGTTTGTATACGAAAGCCAATTGTTTGTGTTGTGTTTTCCGTTGCATCGCGAAATTGGTTTTGCTTATGGCTCAAATCTAAACCGTCCCGTACATAGGCTGCATAATCTTATATTCTTTTGACTACATGAATATTTTTTTTCATGGGTTACATTTTATTTTTCATGGGTTACATTTTAATTTTGTTACTGTCCTGTTTGAATCTAAATACCATGTATATTTGTTAACCCGTCCTATTCATTTCCACCTTTGATTTATATTTTAACTTTCAGGCTGTAATGAAGGTTCTACCAGAACTAAACGGAAAACTGACAGGTGTCGCCTTTAGACAAAACATATATTAAATGTAAACTTTTAATACATACAATACAGAGACAAAACGTCATACCAACTTCGTAGACTTGACAGAACTTACAGACTCGATAACAAAAGACCGTAACATACAATACAGAGACAAGCAATTGTGGATCTTTACTGACGGGTGCACTTCGGAATGTAGCAGATATGAATGAATATAACCCCAGTGGTAGATATGTAATTAGCGAGCTCTGGAATTTCAAGGAAAATCGAAGAGCTACACTGGGGTTATATTCATTCATATCAATCACTTCCTTATATGCACCGCACCATCTTCTAGGAGGTTGTCAAGTGTTCTCACCTTCGTAGTTGGTGTTTTGCATATCTTTACATCTGCAGCCATTCTGTACAATATTTTCACAAAAAACATCACAAACAAACCTGAACAAAGCAAAACAAATCAACCCTCTATTTTTTCAAAGCAAAACAAACATGAAGAACCCTCTGTTTTTTCACAAGCAAAACAAACATGAAGTACCCAAAATACCCAAATAACTGATTATCATCGAATCAAACACATTCAAATGACCAATAAACACACTCTGTTTTTTCAAAGCAAAACAAACATGAAGAACCCTCTGTTTTTTCACAAGCAAAACAAACATGAAGTACCCAAAATACCCAAATAACTGATTATCATCGAATCAAACACATTCAAATGACCAATAAACACACTCTGTTTTTTCAAAGCAAAACAAACATGAAGAACCCTCTGTTTTTTCACAAGCAAAACAAACATGAAGAACCCAAAATACCCAAATAACTGATTATCATCGAATCAAACACATTCAAATGACCAATAAACACATTCTATTTTTTCAAAGCAAAACAAACATGAAGAACCCTCTGTTTTTTCACAAGCAAAACAAACATGAAGAACCCAAAATACCCAAATAACTGATTATCATCGAATCAAACCAAAAATCAAAATGAGGAACACATTCAAATCATCGAATCAAACCAAAAATACCCAAATAACACATTCAAATCATCGAATCAAACCAAAAATCAATATAAGGAACACATCAATCCGAAACTGATCCGATCAGTTCTTTTTAAACAGTTCTCAAACAACCAACCAAAACGATTCGAAATTTACCAAAAATCAATTTTCACATTTCAAGTATCAATATTGATGTGTTCAAATAACTACACACTTGTTTCTTCGCATTTGATTCAGAAATTAAAACAAACAAGTATCATTTCAATAAACAACCTACATCTGTACTCTAATCAGCCAAATGATCACATGAGTTCTGAAACTATAGAACTAAACAAAACCAAACCTCTGTTTTGAAGACGAACCTGATGAAGATGATGAAGATAATCTGTTCGATGAAGATGATCTGTTCGATGTCGATGAAGATGATGATGATTATAATCGGCCGTGTTGGGTGTTGGGAGTTGGGAGATGATGTTGAGAAGTGTGATGAAATTGTGATCATATCTGCTAGTGTAGGTATTAAGGGTTTAGGTTAAGGGTATAAAGGACTTTTCATAATTGCAGAGACTATTTGTGTAATTAACTTTAATAGTTAAAAATAATTATTATTTCAACCAATTTGGCCTGTCTTGATAATCAAAATAACCGACCATAAAAGTAACAAACCAACAACTAACTAAACTAATGAAAACTCAAGGTTGGTAACATGACCCAGGTTGGTAGTCGATCCAAGATCACATTGTAAATTGTCGTTGCATCACGAATTTGGTTTTGGTTATGGCTCAAAACTGAACCTCCCCGTACATAGCCCTAAACTCACCAACCTAAGTGATATGTTTCCCGCCGCATCGCGCGGGTAAACGACTAGTGTGTGTGTGTGTGTATGTATATATATATATATATATATATATGTTGTGTTTTACATAATTTGTTAAATAACACATAGTGATGGTATGTACAAAATTTCACATTCAAATTACACATTTGTAACATGTTGAATTACACATGTGTAAATAGCATATTAACAAGAGTTTGGATTACCTTATGACTTATACATGTGTAAACTTTTCAAATAGTCCTAGGTAACAATATTTTTAACTATTATGATTTACACATGTGTAAAATCCCATATTAGTGCTTACTTTTTTTTAACTATTTGGATTTACACATATGTAAACCTTGATATCTATGCTTATTTTTCTTACTATTATGATCTATACAAATGTAAACCTTCATATTTGTGCTTATTTTTTTATACTATCATAATTTACACATGTGTAAACTTTGATATTTGTACTTATTTTTTTAACTATTATGGTTTACACATGTGTAAACATCCATAAATATGCTTATTTTTTTAATAATTAAAATTTGCACATGTGTAAACCTTGATATCTAGGTTTATTTTTATTTTTTTAACTCTAATGATTTACAAGATAGTATCTTGTACAAAAATATTAAGTGTTATATTGACCAACAAGTAGGATTTAAACAAACATAGCATTATCCATATAGTAAAAGTATTCGATTCCAACATTGACCAATAAGTAGGATTTAAACAAACATAGCATTATCCATATTAGTAAAAGTGGACGGCAACCCAGTAATATTTATTGATAACAAAGAATATTTACAACTAGTGAGCATTAGGCTTCCCGCGATATAACCTAAAGGAAGACACCAACCCAAACCATTAGCTATGGTCTAACAATTGGAACCTAAGAAGGTCCCCACCATGAGCTAAACTAAGAAATCAAAACACAACCTATGCTAGACTTAAAGCCACACCCGACCCAAGTCCAACTTAAAAATAAACGTATATAATCAAGTTTCAAACAACACAAACCATCCAAAAAACAATCAAACACGACGAAAACATTAAAACAACACCTAAAGCATAACATCCGAGAGTCTATCTTGAGCATCCCAAAAATCTTGAACTTGACTATGCAGCAGCAGCATCATCCTTATTCCTCAACTTGCCAAAACTCCAAAGAACCATACACTAAAGAGTATCACCGGTAAACACCAAACCCAACCTGATTTTCACATCCCCAAACCAGCCATACGTCCAACCCCACCTATTAACAACAAAAACTAGCAGCTCTTTTATCACCCAACCCCAAAACACCAACATAACACCAGGATCAAACGGAGATCGTTCATTACATAACCTAACCCAATCATGCATATACCAACTAACCACGAGCATCTTCGTATTCCTAATTACCACAAAGCCCCAATCATAAATAAGTTTCTTATTCTTGCCCGTATTTGTTGCCTCTTTTGGTTCAGCTCCTGTTTTTCTATTTTTGCCTCCTGTTTCTAATCCCATATACATGAAACAATTTTAAACAACATCTTTAATATGTATTAGTAGTAGTTTATGCAATTGATTAATTACACATGTGTAAATAACTTACTTAAACATGTGTAAACAACTTATTTACACATGAGTAAATTGCTAAATCACTCAAATTCAATATTAACTAAGATGATTTACACGTGTGTAAATTGCTTAATTACTCAAATTCAATTTTCACTAAGATGAATTACATATGTGTAAACATATTACTTACACATGTGTTCACTATCTTTTTTTTCACCACTCGTTGATGCTTCAATTAAAACAATAGAATGTAGTTAAACAACATGCATGACTAGCTTACTTACACGTGTGTAAATTGCTTAATTACACACATGTAATAGTAATTAACATGATTTACACATGTCTAAATTGCTTACTTTTCATTCTTTCATTTTCTTCCGCTAATACCTTTTGATAAACACCTTTAGAGTTTAAAAAAAAAACCCTATTTGAAGACAAGTCATCAGTAAATATAAGGCTAAACTCAACAAGAGAGCAACACGATCACAATCGTTATACTAACAATAACATATTTATGTCTATTATGTTTAGATACCCTAAGCAACATTAGCATCAACAAAACACTGGCAATAGAACAATAAATCGTGAATCGGTACCAATACACATTAGGGAACTTATAGAAAGTAAATCGTTTCAAAATTTGAATATTGATTTGGCAATAAGCATTCTTCATTCACTTTCAGAATCGTAACATTTCACTCATTTAATATAAAACAACCATTTAACATCTAATACGACTAATAACTAACATCTAATATGAACTGAAAAACACATTGGTTAAACCACAAAACTGAATAACTAACCTGTCAAACTGATTCACAACCGACCTTAACATCTAATATTGGACATATTTCAATACCTACCGACTATGCGAAGTCAGTTAAGACTATTAACATACAACAACGAATTCAGCAATAAGAATTTTGATAAAACCTAAGGCAAAATACACAACAATCACAAACAATTTTCGATTCTCTAACATCGTTGCATAATATAACCTAAATTACTACAAATTGAATGATTTACTAAACCTAAGGCAAAAAAAACTGAAACTCGCAAGCTCAAATCACACAACAAATCGACAACACAACGATCACAAATAATTTCCGGTTCTCTAACGATCTATCATTGCATAATCTAACCTAATTTACTTGAAACTGATCGATTTACTTAAATTAGGGCAAAAAACTGAACTGGAAAGCTCAAATCACACAACAAATTGACAAAACTGCAGAACTCACCGATTAAATCGGTTCAAATTGAGACTAATCGGGGGTTTCCCCGTAACTTTGGAACTGGAGTGGTTTTTTTACACATAGATCTACTAAATTGAACTTGAAAGCTCAAATCACACAACAAATCGACAATACTGAAGAACTTACCTGTTAAATCGATTCAAATCAAGTCTGATCGGAGGTTTCCCATTGTGATTTTGAACTGGAGGGGTTTTTTTACATGTAGATCGATTGAAGGAATTTTTAGGGGGTTTTGTGTTTTAACTTTTAACAATAATACCCCATTAGTTTTTTAGTTTAGGTTTCCTCCTCATTTAAACATCTCTAATCTTAGCCTTTGATTTAGGATGATCTATGGATGAAAATTGTTTCTTATGTTCTCACAAAAATCTACGTTCTCAAGATAATCCTCCCCTATATATATATATAGGGAGGGGCTCATGCGAGAACCACCTTTATTGTGAGAACCAATGTGAACACAACCTAAAATAGCTAAAAAAACCTAAAAAAAACCTAACCCCCATCCCCCCCCCCCCAAAACCTAAACCCCCCCCACCCCCCCCCCCCCTAAAAAAACCTAACCCCCCCCCCCCCCAAAAAAAAACCTAACCCCCCCCCCCCCCCAAGCTAAATTCTAAAAACTAAAACCTCCAAAAAAAACCTAAAAAAACCTAACCCCCCACCCACCCCCCCCCCCCCCAAAAAAAAAAAACCTAAACCCCCCCCCCCCCCTCCCCCCCAAGCTAAAATGCTAAAAACTAAACCCCCAAAAAACCTAAAAAAATCTAAAAAAAAAATCTAACAAAATCAAAAAAAAATCTAAAAAAATTTTTAGGTTAAAATCGCTACTTTTCGACTCCAAAAAAAAAAAATTTTTTTAAACAAAAAAAAATTTAAAAAAATTTTTTTTTTTTTTTTAGTCGAAAAGTAGCGATTTTAACCTAAAAGATATTAAAAAAATCAAAAAAAAAATTTTGTGTGATTTTTAGCTATTTTTAGGCATTTTTGGTGTGTTCACATTGGTTCTCGCGGTTCTCGCGGTTCTCGCAATAAGAGGTGGTTCTCGCATGATCTTCTCCCTATATATATATAGGGGACCGCTAAAATGAAAGTCACCTTTAGTTATGAGAACCATGAGAACCACTTATTAGCCCTTAGATTAACTTGATGGATGGATGAGATTAAAAGTAAGAAAAATTAATATTAAATTGTTTTTGTCTTATTATGTCTTTAATATTATAATCCAAAAGAGTAATTTGGTAAACTAACTCTTTTTTATCTTTTTATCTTTATTGTTTTTTATTAGTTTTTTGTATTATTATATTACTTTTTATTTTTTAAACATAACTTTTTTATTAAAAAACATTTTAAAATTCAGATTTTTTTAAACATTTTTTATACTTTTTACAATTTAAGTTTTACGTTAAACTTTTTACGTTTTACGTTTTTTTGACGCGCCGTTTTTACGCCGGGTTTTTTCAAGCGTCGTTATTTTAACAGGCCGTTTTTTTACGTGCCGTTTTTTACGCGCCAATTTTTTAACGCCGTTTTTTTACGTGCCGTTTTTTAACGTCGTTTTTTCAACGCGCCGTTTTTACGAGCCAATTTTTTAACGCCGTTTTTTACGCGCCAATTTTTTAGCGCCGTTTTTTTACTCCGATTTTTACGCGCCAATTTTTTAACGCCGTTTTTTACGCGCCGTTTATTAACGCCATTTTTTAACGCCGTTTTTTCAACGCGCCGTTTTTACGTTAACGTAATTTACGTTTTACGCGCCGGTTTTTTGTCGTTTTTTAAACTTTATACGTTTTACGTTAAAAAAGTTTACATTTTACGTTAAAAATTTTACTTTGAATACTTTTTACTTTTTAAGTTTTATGTTCTACTTTTTACGTTTTACGGTTTACGTTAAAAAAGTTTACATTTTACGTTAAAAATTTTACGTTTTATTTTTTACGTAAAACTTTTTACGTTTTACGTTTTTTTACGTAAAACTTTTTACGTTTTACGTTTTTTACGTAAAACTTTTTACGTTTTACGTTTTTTACGTTAAAATTTTTACATTTTACGTTTTACGTAAAACTTTTAACGTTTAACGTCTTACGCTTTAGGTTTTTACAACAAAAAGTTTACGGTTTACGTTAAAAAAGTTTACGGTTAACGTAAAAAAAGTTTACGGTTTAACTTTTTTTTTACAA
>JARYGA010039868.1:0-19272 GCA_030545235.1 Helianthus tuberosus
TAATTCATTCACAAGATTATATATTTAAATAATTATCCCAAGTTATAAAATGTTTGTGCCATGTGCATCCAAATCAATTTTTAATCATTTTTAAAATGAGTCAGTTGATTGTATTTACCAGTGTAAACTGATGTATTTTCCCAAAAAGATTAAATGCAGGTACTAAGCGTAATAGGCTGGATTCTCTCCTTAGCATCAATAAAGAGTCTCGCAAGCTTAAGATGCCTATCGTCTGTTGAACTACCATTTCCTATTTTATTTCGATCCGTCTGTGGATAAACTTTCAACTGTTTGTGATACATGATATTACAATATTTATTCGGTTGGAATGTATCTTTCAATTGCTTCCGCTGTGCATTTAAATATTGTGTTATTTGACTATTATGTTGCCAACCACGTCACGATACTCCCCACCGGGCCCACCGGTGACACGTGGAATTAGGGGTGTGACACCACCCCCAAAAACCTACCCCCCCCCCCCCCCAAAGCTAAAAACTAAACCATAAAACTAACCCCAAACTAAATGCTAACAAAATTACTCTACAAGATCAAAATTACTCTACATGATCATTTTACAAAAATTCCTTTACAAAATATCATAATTACTCTACAGTTTTTTTAGGGTTAGTGTAATTTTGCTAATTACCCTACAAGACAAAATTACTCTACAAAAGATCAAAATTACTCTACAGTTTTTTGATAAACTTGCAGGGTAATTTTGATTCACTTGTAAAAGTAATTTTGATGCAGAGTAATTTTACAAAATTACTCTACAAAATATCAAAATTACTGTACAAGAGTAATTTTACAAAATTACTCTACAAAAGATGATAGTTACTCATAACTACAAAAATGACACCGTGCTTTTTTATCTTTTCCTTCAGTTCGTATGTTTAGTACGTTTAGTTTATTTGTATTTGATCTTTGTGCATGTTTGGCTTAACTTATTTGAACTTTTCCAAAAGGACTTTTGAAAAAAAAAAGTCAGGAATTCATGACTTTTGTCTTGAGAAAAGGACTTTTACCCTAAAAAAGGAAAAACAAACACTTAGAAAAAGGACTTTTGAGATAAAAAAGGACTTTTTCTTAGAAAATAAGGAACCCCAAACATGCCCTTTATCTCAGTTTTCTATCCATAGGACTAAACCCGGTTTAAACCAAATCCAGCAAACAGGTGAAGGCCCATAGACCACAGTCACCACACCTACCGATTACCCCGCCCTTTCATTCTACCAACACCTCCTCTCCCTTTTGTCATCTTCCAACGGTCCCAATTTTTCCATATATCTTCCAATTTCAAGAACAACTTCCCCATGAATTCTTGAATCCAAGAAGACCCACAACGATCGAAGAAGATGTTGAAGAGCGAAGGATCAGAAAGTGAGAATGTCGCATTCGAACATTCCGGATGGGTTTATCATTTGGGCACCAATTCCATCAAACGCGAATATTGTCATCGGAGATTTCTGCATATTAAGGGCAAATACGTTATGATGTATAAGCGTAATCCTAATGAGCATGCAGGAACTGTATGTACAATCTTTTATTTACCCTCGCATTTTGATTACATTGTACACATATTGTAGATAATTGTTAGGGATTATTATGAATTCTTGGATGATTGTTTTTGGTGGGATATTTAGTATACTTTGATTTTGTTTTTTGTTAGCAAAGGTTTGAGGATGATCTTGAAAGAACAAACACCCAAGTTGTTTTGGGTTATTGTTTCATTTAGGGGTGTGAATTTCTAACACGACCCGAAAACCCGACACGAACCTAACACGAAATTCACGGGTTTAGGTTTAGTCTAAACGGGTTCAGGTCAGTTTCAGGTTGAACCTGCGAACCCGTTTAGGTTAACGGGTCGGGTTCGGGTCAACCTGGTCGGTTGGCGGGTTGACCCGTTTAACACATTTATACTATATTATATTTTTTTACAATATATTTTATGGCATAAATTAAATGAAGTGTGTATTTTATGCCATGATTATAACTTAAAAAAAGAGAAATTAACATAGATTCTATAATTTAAATATGATATTATTATATACATTTGTGTTTTTTAAGTAAATTTTAATTTTAATATATTAATTTCAGAAAAAATTAAAAAATTCAGGTTGAACGGGTCGTGTTCGGGTCTCACGAAATTTCAGGTCGTGTTTAGGTTCATATGTATGATACGATTTTCAAGTTCGGGTCGGGTTTGGGTTCATGTAAAATTTCCGGGTTTGGGTCGGGTTGAACCCGCCAACCTGCGAACACGACCCGTTTAGCACCCCTAGTTTCACTAAAGTGCTATATGGATTTTTGTATAACAACTGATTCAGATTCATCATTTGCCTTCTGAGTGTCAATTAGCTATTACTTTGCATATTACATTACTTTTTGAGTCTCTATGTTTTAGTGGTTTTAACCACTTGAATCAAAAATCAAAAAGTTTAACGCCTTGAGTCCCTAACCGCTCATTTTATAACGTTTTGAGTCCAATTTTTCAGTGGTTAAAACCACTAAAACACAGGGGCTCAAAACGTTATAAAATGAGCGGTTAGGGATTCGGAGCGTTAAACTTTTTGATTTTGGACTCGAGTAGTTAAAATCACTAAAACACAGGGACTCAAAAAGTAATTTACTCATCATTTATTTTTAAGTTTGTTTGTTGGTCATTATGCAGTGCCATCTCTAGTTTGAATATTAGGATAGTTATATTATGTATATTTAAAGATGTAAATCATGTCATGATTGATCAGCATATGGAAACCCTAAGTTTGTCAGTTACAGTTAACGCACTTTGAGTTTACCTTAAAAATGCTATTATGTTATATCGAATTTGAGTATGAGAACTACTAAAATATTAAACCTTACAAATCAAGTTTGGGCTCATTTTTTTGAGGACCGAAGGAGTATATGTTTTCTCTACATAAGGGGCTGTTTGTTTACCTCTTACTGGTTCAGCACTTAATTGTTCAGACTGTTTGTTTCACGAGCAAATGTCTGAATGGTTCAGACATTTGCCTCTGAATGGTTAAGATTTATACAGAGATTCAGACATTTGCCTCTGAATGGTTAAGATTTATACAGAGTCTGAATGGTTAAGACCTCTAATCTGAATTGGTCAGACATTTGCCTCTGAACGGTTAAGCATTATACAGGCTCTTAATGGCAGTGTTGCAAAAATCGCGACTAGTCGGCGATTAATCAGCGACTAGTCGCTAGTCGGACCTCTACTGAGTAATTTTTCACTAATCAGTGAAAAAATCGCTAGTCGGCCTAGTCGGCCCTAATCGCGACTAGTCGGTCGGGAAAAATCGGAAAAAATCGGGAAAAAACAAAAAAAATCGGAAAAAAAACAGAAAAAATCGGAAAAAATCAGAAAAAACACATATTCCGGCCAAAACCTCCCAGATTCCGGTCAAAACTTGTCCACTTAAAAAAATTATGTATAAAAATATATGTATATATGTAAAAAAACTTAAAATTATACATAAAAAGTCCGATCCGATTAATCCCGAGTAGTCGCTAGTCCCTACCTCACCGACCCGCTAGCGACTAGCGAGTTCTCCAACCTTGCTTAATGGTTCAGACCTCTTACTGGTTCAGCACTTAACCATTCAGATGTTGCCAAACAGCCCTAAGTTGACAAAACATCATGGTGTTTTGGGTTTGATAAACATGGGTAGGAAGATGATGTTTTAGGTTCATGTAACAAACTGTTCACCAACATTGAAGTTGATGGTTTATGAGAAATGACAGGGTTGTTCTTCATTGTATTGCATTTAACTGTTTACAGAAACCAATAAGGAGGGGTGTTGTCGGCCACACACTTGTGCTGGAGGAGCTGGGATGTCGCAAGGTCAATGATGGTGTAAGGAGCTTTACTCATGTTCCTTAGTACACGTTGCAAAATGGGCAGGGTGGTTAATGGGTCAAAATCGGTAATCCTTAACTCATGTTATCTTGTTCACATGGCTAAATGGACTGGTTGGTTATTGGGACAAAATGGGTATTTGCTCATACCACAGTCAAAACGGGTGGGATATGCTGACCCGCCAAAATTTATTAATGAACTTCCTTGAATTTTGTAAAAAAAATACGGTTAGTATAATTATGTAAGTATGTTATTAAGTATTACTTTGAAGTTTTTTAATCAAGAGAGTTATAAGCTTGTAAGCTGATAACTAAGATTTTTAAGGTTTACACATTGTCACATTCATCATTAAATATAAAATATCACCTGAAACAATTGTTTCTAAGTAAAGATGTCAAAATCGTCATCTCTACTCCTTATGTGGATATTTGTTACTCACTTGATGTCACCTCAATACAACATTCTCCGAAGTAAATGAGAAGCAAACTCACATTGCTGTGACATTTTAATATCTTGGTCAGTTGACGGTTTTTACCGTGTATCAATCTTATGGGGTGTTTGGATGTGTGTTTTCTATCTTACATGATTATTGCAATTTCTAGTCACAGCCATTCAGTTTCTAGGGTTTGGGTAGAATCTATCTGATTCTGATTACTGATCATTTTTCCTATCAAGTCTATAGCTAATAAGAAATTGCCAAACACTCAAGCAGCATGAGTACATCCAAACACCACCCGTTTTGTTATATGATTATATGGTTATCAATATATCACATCCAAACACCCTCTTAAGTTACTTTTTGTAATCCCGTGAGCAACAAAGTTTACTTGTCATATTTGCAGGATCTTTATGTTCTGAAATTCTCCAATCGATTGGATGAGGATAAAAAGGGAGAAGTAAGTTACACTTTTTAAATTAATTTCTACTACTTCTATCTACAATTCGAAGATTCCTTACTTTTTTTCTTTTACATAATTTATGCAAAGAAGTATATGTGCTTGTACTTATATTATTACTTATCTTAAGTATTAATTTCCGATAATCTGTGTTGGAACTTATTTCCATTGTTGAAGATATATATTATTACATTATTGCAAGATTGCTTGTGCTACAGCCGGAGAAACCCAAAAATGGATGGAAGCATTAGAACACGCTAAGAAACAGGTACAAATAATTGTTGAAGATATATTATTACATTATTAATTTTTTTTGTTATCCACTAATTTCTTTAACTATCATTAACAGGCTGAGTATGAACTTTCTCAAAGTTCTAATACCCGGAACAAATTGAGCATGGAAAACGAGTATGTTACAAGATCTCTTTATCCATTTCTATGTAGTTAATATCGGTGATATATCGGTCCCCTAGTAAAATATCCGTGTCAAATATCCGTTAGAATATCAGAATATCGGCACCAATATTATCGGTGATATTGATGGATATCACCGATATATCACTGAATTATTAGTGTTGAATTGCTATATATATAAATTCTGCATTATATTAAAATTACAGATATCTCACTGAGATAACCAATATCTCAAATATCGTTCCTTCACCGATATCCGATATTTTACCACATTAACTGCATAGATCCAAATGTTAAAACTAATTATTGTGACGTAAATTCATGATAACGAGATAATTATGAAACGCATATCCAAACATACCCTTTATTTTCATATGCAGTCTATTTTATATTTTTTTAATGTTCTTACTATACTATATATATATATGGAAGGATTACTCTTGGAAAACATGGTCGTCGCCGTAGGGTGAGACAATATGCCAATGGTTTAAAGAGGCTCATAAGTACAAAAGGCGGTAAGGCGGTTTTTATTTATTATTTCAACTTACTCACATACCTGCTTTATGATATGATTTTATCATACTTTATTATATGCAATCTTCTATGGTTTTTCCTGAAGGTAAAAAAGATAATATTTCTTGAGATATTTAGTATGTTATAAATTATAATCTACCATGTATATACAGAGATGAATAAAGTTCACAGATGGTCTCTGTGATTTACCAAAATTTTGGATTTGGTCCCTAGCTTTCTAAAAATACATGGTTGGTCCCTGTGGTTTGCATTTTGTAATGCATTTAGTCCCCAACTTTTTTCAAAAGTACATGGATGGTCCTTGTGGTTTGCACTTTGTAACACATTTAGTCCACCACTTAGACCTGTTGAAACCTTTAGATTTGTTGGCTAGGGACTAAATGCGTTACAAAGTGCAAACCACAGGGACCATCCATGTACTTTTGGAAAGCTAGGGACCAAATCCAAAATTTTGATAAACCACATGGACCATCTGTGTACTTTACTCTATTGACATAGTACAAAGCCTTAATCCTAATTGGCCTAACCCCTATTCTGACATTTCTTAGGAACTTAAGAATGTAGGAACATAAGAAGATAAGAACAAGGAACGTTTAGATAATTCCGTAAATTTTTATAAACTCCAAATGGTTTAAATAAGTTGTTGCTCAAGGAACACATATTTTCTACTTTTCTAATTGTCAATCATCGAATCATATTCCCTGTTCAAAATATTACTTATAATGCTAGAAAATGCAAATTACTATTGTATATTAAAGTAACATTGTGCCCTCATGTGTAGGTGGCGAGTCACTTGTACGTAAATCATTAACCTTTAGTGTAAGTAACAAGAATGCTGACTTCTGCGAATTCGATGCTGCTGATGTCATTGAAGAACATGAGTGGAAATGTGTATGTGCATTATATGGTAAACTGCAATCTCTTACAATATGGCAACATTTAAAAATTTGAAATACTTAGGTCATGCGTAGTGGTAACCTTCCATAACCCCTGTGATGTGGGGTTATACGACACGTGGCAAATGCGTAAGAAAGGGGGGGTTATATAACTTGAGTGTGTAGTGGTTAACCCCTTCAATTATATATATTTATATCTATGTATATATGTGTGTGAGAGAAACCTTAGTATAGCGCCCGTTTGATTTTCGCGAGGATGGCCGGAATCCGCCATATGGCGCCCCTCGGGGCGGTGTGTCGCAGAGCCATAGGGCGCTATATGCTGCTTTGGCGCCATACAACCTACCACTACACACAGACTTAGGTGAGAAAAATGGGTAGGTTACATGTTAAAACGGGTATTTAATTTGGTACTAGTTGAAAGGGTCTGGCTGGGTTAGCCCGAAACACTTTGTGTCTCAACTTATAATTACTTTTTTTTTGTTAATGGTTAGTGTCTAATATGAATGTAGAATCTTTATTGTTTCATACCAATCTAATTTTTTGAGCAACACGATGTAGGGTATTTTTTGTACTGGTTGGGTTAACCTCAAACACTTTATGTCTCAACTTATTTTTTTTTTGTTTTTTTTAAATACTTAGCTCTCTAATATGATTGTACACTTTTTAATATTCCATACCAATCTTTTTTTTATACTAATATGATTTAGGAGGTTTTATGCAATAAAAATAGGGCGACTATTGAACTTTGTTACCCTTTTCCACTAAAATTAATTTTCTTATTTTTTATATATTAACTACTTGACCCGTTTAGAGATTAAAAAAAACTTGAATTGACCACTCTATCGATCTTTTTTTTTTATAAAAGATAGCATGCGAAATCTTATTTGTCCAAAATTATTAACCTTTTTTTGTAAATAGTTAGCTTGTGAAATTGATTGAAAAAAACTATATTGTTGTCATGATATCTGACTTTTTGAATAAAATGAATTTGGAGGTTGTGTGCATTAAAAAGCACTTCGAGCTACACCCATGTTGTCCTGTTTCAGTTTAAGTTGTTTTTTTGTTTTACCCTATGACCTGTATATGTGTATGCATATTGGTCAAAGTTTTATGTCTTCATATGTTGGATTTCAGGTGTTAGAATCTTTGAGGATGTGTCTGGTTATAAGGTGCTTATCTTTTATACTATCTCTCTCTATGTGTGTGTGTGTGTGTATATATATATATATCACACTCTCACACACACTTGTACGTTCTGTACCTTACGGGCCTTTGTCCATAAATGTGTTTAGGGCGGTAAAGGTGTCCTTGTGAAGGCTGTTACTTATATGGATGTGAGTGCAGATTCCATTTTTGAGGTGATAATGAGCCTTGATCGACATCAAAGATATGAGTACGCTGATGCTAAACAATTTATTCTTTTGGCATATTACTGTTAAATATGACAAGGTGGGCGAGTCAACCGGGTTGGGTGAAAAGTCAAAACAATCCACTTTTATGCTTTAGGTTGACGCAAATCACTTTTTGTCCACCATTTTAGTATCTCACTAAACAACTAGTGTGAACTTGATTAAAAACTTAAATCATTTTAATAACAATAATCTAATTATTTGCATAAAATGATCTAAAATGTTTTATACATTAATAATAGGCTTATTGGCCTGTAATAATCCCACCTACACCTTTTTGGCCAATAATAATCCCACCTCAGAATATTCCCCACACCAGTCCCATTTTTCAGATTTTTTGCCCACACTGGTCCCCAGTTAAAAATCCCTAACTCAGTTAGTAAAATGGCTGATGTGGGATTATTATTGGCCAAAAAGGTGTAGGTGGGATTATTATTGGCCAAAAAGGTGTAGGTGGGATTATTACAGGTAATCAGTTTTTAACACATCATCTGCCACATATCTGCCACATAATCAGTTTTTAACACATCATCTGCCACATCAGCCATTTTACTAACTGAGTTAGGGATTTTTAACTGGGGACCAGTGTGGGCAAAAAATCTGAAAAATGGGACTGGTGTGGGGAATATTCTGAGGTGGGATTATTATTGGCCAAAAAGGTGTAGGTGGGATTATTACAGGCCAATTTGCCTTAATAATACACCTTAGGCCACTGTCAACCAGTTGACCCAACCCATTTGACCAATGTTCTTTCTCTCTCCTTTTTAGGGTCGAAATTACCACTATTATTTCTTTTATTATTCAAGATATTTGTATTTAGAAATTTAGAAAGCTAATATTAAGGGGAATTGGCCTGTAATAATCTCACCTAGACCTTATTGGCCATTAATAATCCCACCTCAGAATATTCCCCCCACCAGTCCCACCTTTCACCTATTTTTCCTACAATTGTCCCCCGTTAAAAAAAACTTAACGGAGTTAAGCTTTTTTCCAAATTACAAACAGATTTTTAGGGCTTTTGATCAGAACGATGATACGAGTCCAATCATGTAAAACTTACTTCGAAATGGTGCTCCAAGTGACTTGATTTTGGTTAATTGGAAATTTAAACACCCGAATTGAAGCTTCGTTTTCATCGTTTGGAGCACCGTTTCGAGGCAAGTTTTTTTAACGGGGGACCATTGTAGGAAAAATAGGTGAAAGGTGGGACTGGTGGGGGGATATTCTGAGGTGGAATTATTAATGGCCAATAAGGTTTAGGTGGGATTATTACAGGCCAATTTCCCTAATATTAATATACATTTGCAGGTGGGACGCGTTGACAAGTGACGTGGAACTCGTAGACTCTTTAAGTGAACATTCTGATGTTGTTTATGGGACTTATGATTCTAGATATTTAACAAGGTAGGTTGTAGTCTGGTTTGCCTCTTCAATTATTTGATTTGTCATTTTACTAACTTATTTGAATAAACAATATAGGAGGTTGTGTGCATTAGAATTTAGGCTTTGGCTGACTTTCAATCTCTTCCACACACATTCTCATTATATATATACACATAGGGTATTAGGGTAGGAGTTGGCTACAAAGTCCATTTTTCCTACAAAGTGTACAAAGTGTTAAAACACCATAATGTCAACTATAAAACACACTCAAAACCCACAAATAACATAGTGGAGATTATTAAAACACCATATCTGTTGGTTTTGTGTTGTGTTTTAAATGATAAGGCTTTGATTATCGAATGACTAACATTAGTGTGTTTTATGTTGATTATCGTGTTGTGTTTTATATTCATAGTTGGACGATGGTGTGTTTGAAGTTTTTAAGGAATGTTAGGGTTTGGATATTGTGTTCTAGTGATCTTCACTATGTTATTTGTGGGTTCTGAGTGTGTTTTATGGCTGAAATGGTGGTGTTTTAAGACTTTGTACACTTTGTAGGAAAAATGGACTTTGTAGCGGAACCCCACCCGTTACACATATATATACACATATATATATATATACACACACATATATATATATAGGTAGAGGATCATGTATATTAATTCAGAAGTGTGAGAAGTGTATTATAAAACTACATATAACACTATATAACACCATATAAACACAGTATAACACTATGTAACACCATATAACACCATATAACACTATATAACAAATATAACACTATATTTTGTCTGATAGCATGTCTATGATAGATGTATAGTGTTATATATTGTTATATAGTTTTATATAGTGTTACATAGTGTTATATGGTGTTATATGGTGTTACATAGTGTTATACGGTGTTTATATGACGTTATATAGTGTTATAATACACTTCTCACACTTCTGAATTAATGTACAGGATCCCTACCCCCTCTCTCTCTCTATATATATATATATATATATATATATATAGAGAGAGAGAGAGAGAGAGAGGAAGGCTAAAAGGAAAACCCATTTGAGTTGCGAAAACTACAAAAACCATATCTAACTAAACGTTTTTTTTTTCTAAAAAAACTAGGGCATGTAATATACACATTTTGAGCCATAAAACCCAAAAAGCGTCGAGTAGTTTTTTTTTTAAGTTTTAATTTTTTATGTAACAATGTGACATCTAGCTACACACTTTTGTAACACTGTTACATAACAAACTAAAATTAAAAAAAACTACTTGGCGCTTTTTGGGTTTTTTTTGGCTCAAGACGTTCGAAAATATGTATATTACATGCCCTAATTTTTTTTAGAAATAAAACGTTTTGTTACAAAGGGTTTTCATAGTTTTCGCAACTCAAGTGGGTTTTTGTTTTAGCCTTCCCCTATATGTGTGTGTGTTTATTTGGCCCGTTTAAGATAAAGCACAACTCATATTGACCCGCTTTTTATGTAAATGAACCACTTATGTTATTTTTCATGGATATGCTGTTCTTGTAGGTGGAAGTGTAAGCGCGATTTCATATTCTCTAGGCAATGGTTTCGTGATCAAGATGGAACATACAGTAAGTAATTTCTTTTTATTGAAAATTTGAAATCATACATTTGAAACTTCTAATTCTGACTTTTGAACTTATAAATTATAATATGCAGCAATCTTGCAGTTTCCCGCAGTACATAAGAAGCGACCTCCAAAAGCAGGATATAGGCGAACAAAAATTAACCGTGAGATACTTACTTTGTTCATCTACTAAATGAAGATGGTAAATGGTCAAAAGGAACTTTTTTAGTTGACTTTTATGTTTGTTCTTTCAAAAGGGAAATTGGATTTTAATAATCTTAACTAAAAATATTCTTACCACCGGTCCCTACTTTCTAACTAACCTAGTTGAAAAAACTCAACCCAGTTAGTTTTTTTGCTGATGTGGATAGTTTTTTTGCTGATATGGATAGTTTTTCGTTGACATGGATGATGACGTGGACATATGAGGTGGATTTTTTTTGTTTTTTCGCTGACGTGGGTGATGACATGGAAATAAAAATATTTTTCCCCACCTCATATGTCCACGTCAGCAAAAAAAATAACTAACGGGGTTAAGTTTTTTTTAAGAATATTCTCAGTGGGGATTATTATTGGCCAACTGAGAAATGTGGGATTATAAAGATCCAATTCGCCTTTACAAAACAACTTGTCCAAACATTTGCAAAAACAATGCAGTTAAATACTAAACTATGTTCTTCAATGATTAAAATAATTTTAAATTAGGTGTAAGCATGTAGCATTTCTAATGCTACAAGTTATCATATTTTATAACAAATTGATTTTGGAATTGTGTTTGGTATACCGGTTATATAAAATCCAAAAGACCGCAAATGTTTTTCTTGCCCCTTGATATCTATTGTTTTACATGAACTATGGTGGGTCATGGTTTCTCTAATAGTTTATAAAATTTTGCATTAGCATCCACTTGGGAGATCAAGAACTTAAACACACGTGCGCCAACGAATGGTAGTAGGTGTCTTGTAACACACATGTTAGACGTACATTCTAAAGGCTGGTCTAGATGGAAGGCTAATCAATCCTCCAAGTTTGAAAAAACGGTTCCCTTTGCTTTGTTGAGCCAAGTATCAGGTTAGTATTTACCGACGATATGTGTCACTAACGATGAGCATTTCAGTACCGGTACAGAATGGTACCATACTTTTAAAATTCGGTGCCAATTATTTGGCGTTTTCGGGATCGGTACTTTCAGTTTGGTATGGTACCGGTGTATTTCCGAAGTTTACCTTGAAATACCATAACGGTACCAGTACCACCGTACCGATCATTTTCGGTTCCAGTACCCACATTTAGCAAATTTCAGGATTGGTATTTTCAGTACAGGTACCTGTAAGTTCATCCCTATGTGTCACAATGTGGGCCGGCTCATGTTGACCTAATTTTTGTTACTTTTTCTTTCATTTATAAAGTCACTAATTTATTTAACACGAAGAATAAATTTATGACATTCGATAAAGAGATTTTCTGGGGTTGTAAGCATTTATGCACTTGTCACTTTCGCATCATTTGTTAGATGGAAACACACACATATTACACATGTGTTGTATAGAGCTTCTTAGTATCTTTGTACAGTAGGTTTTAGTGTCTTAATTTTGTAAGGTTTTTGCATATAACTTGAGGCCTGAAGTAACACCGAACTAATCTTGTGATTAGTTTGTGATTTGTGCCTCGACAAATAAGGGTTAATCTTCTTTGTCTCGTCTAAGCTGATGTAAAGATGATCCTGCAAAACAGTAACACACCGTAAGCTCGTTACAAGGAGGATAATAGGGGGGTGCTCCATGTAACCACCCTCCGGCGTGAGAATAAGTATCTGCTTTGAAGATAATAGTGTGTGATTAAAGTGAGAGAGCAAGAGAGCGATCTCTAAACCTGGAGGTGAAGTTCACTATTTATAGCCGAGGTGGATTGTAAAGGAGATGGGCTGATGGGCCTTGTGCCTGTAGTCGACGACAAGGAATATCCATTCTGTCTCATCTGCCACGACCGTTGGTGCTTTTAGGCGAGAGGAGAGCTGGCGCACGCTGAATGGATCCACATGTCCTGACAGTCACCCTTATTGTCTGGACTGTTATCAGCAGCTAAGTGGAGATCGTGGAGCAGTGGTCGGCGCACGCTGATTGGTGCCGCGTGTGCGTCCTTGTGTACCTTTTTGTCTCCTGTACGATTGTCCATCGTGCAGCATGATCGGATACAGCCTGTTGGACGCTCATTGGTCCACTGCTCTTTGGTTTATTAAAAGGTATTGGGATTTATTTTCTAAGGATTTTGTGGACATTATGAGTAAGTTTGCGGCTACTGGTAAGATCAATCGTGGTGTGTCTTCATCCTTTATTACTCTTGTGCCTAAAGTGAAAGATCCGGTTCGGCTAGGGGAGTACCGTCTGATTAATTTGATTGGGGTGGTGAGTAAAGTGATTTCGAAAGTCTTAGCAAATAGGTTGAAGACGGTCATGGATAGTATTATAAATGAGACGCAATCGGCTTTTGTGGCGGGTAGGTATATCCTGGATAGTCCGTTACTTATTAGTGAAGTGCTTTCGTGGTCTAAAAGAAACGGAAGGGAGTTATTCTTGTTTAAAATAGATTTCGAAAAAGCCTACGATAATGTGAATTGGGCTTTTTTAATTTCGGTTATGAGGCAGTTGAAGTTTCCAGATATCTGGTGCACTTGGATAGAGGGTATTCTGAAGTCGGCTCGGTCATCGGTTTTGGTAAACGGGTCGCCGACTTTCGAGTTTAGTTGTGGGAAGGGTATTCGGCAGGGTGATCCTATATCGCCTTTTTTATTTATCATGGTTATCGAGGCTCTTTCAGGATTAATAAGGAAAGCTTGTGATGTTGAAGCTTTTTGTGGGGTTGATCTCGCTAATGGTGGCCCAATATTGTCTCATTTATCATATGCCGACGATGCGATGGTGATGGGGGAGTGGACGGATAGTAACTTTGTATGTTTGAGACGTTTGCTCCGTATTTTTCATATGTGTTCAGGCTTGAGGATTAACATCCAAAAGTCTACTCTATATGGGGTGGGGAAAAGTGTAGAAGAGGTGGGTTGGAAGGCGGGTGAGTTGGGGTGTCAACCGGGGGTCACTCCTTTCACTTATCTTGGGATACAGGTTGGTGCAAATATGAACAGAATTAATAGCTGGGAGCCGGTGTTAAATGTTTTCAAGAGTAGACTAACGCGGTGGAAATCAAAGGTGTTGTCGATTGGAGGTAGATTGACTCATATTAAATCTGTTTTGGTAAGTCTCCCTTCGTATTACTTCTCTCTTTTCAAGGCGCCTGTTGGGGTTATAAATGCTTTGGAAGGATTGATTAGAAAATTTTTATGGGGAGGTAATGTTGATGTCAAAAAACTCCATTGGGTGGGTTGGGATATTGTTACAAGGCCGGTTAATCAAGGTGGGTTGGGTATCCGTAAACTTGGAGATTGTAACAATGCTTTCTTGGTTAAGTGGTTATGGCGGTATCGTCAAGAAGGGAATGCTTTATGGAGGAGAGTGGTAGACGCTATCCATGGGTCTCAGAGGAAGTGGGAATCCTATCCTCATAGTTCTAGATTTACCGGTACGTGGACTAAAATTGTTAATAGTGGGATTCGGCTGAAAGTGGGGGACCATAACAGTACGAGTTTGGTTCGGGGTCGGGTTGGTAACGGTACAGACATAATGTTTTGGATTGATCCGTGGGTGGATAGGACTCCGTTAAAAAGCTTATTCCCGGACCTATTTCGTTTGGAGA
This sequence comes from Helianthus tuberosus, assembly GCA_030545235.1. Taxonomy (NCBI): domain Eukaryota; kingdom Viridiplantae; phylum Streptophyta; class Magnoliopsida; order Asterales; family Asteraceae; genus Helianthus; species Helianthus tuberosus. Next base: position 14,745 of record JARYGA010039868.1, read on the forward strand.
GTGCCAAGTTTTGTAAGGTTAGTGAAAGAATTAGGGGAGGAGGTACTGGGTCCAATGTGGAATGGAAGTGGAGGAGACGTCCACACTCGGTTTTAGAATTACAGCAAATGCAAGATTGTTCCAGCTTAGTGGCGGGTCAAGTTCTGGGAGATGCTAAAGATAGTTGGTTTTGGGACATTGGCTCGTGTGAAGGTTTTTCGGTTCAAGAGGTTAAGAAGTGGTTGGACAGCGACCGGTCTAATCAGGTTGGTACGGTTTATACGTGGTGTAAATGGATCCCGATTAAGTGCAATATTTTTATGTGGAGAATGTTCATGGATAGGATTCCTACAAAGAAAGCGTTTCAAAGGCGGAATATAAATTGTGGGAGTCTTTTGTGCAATTTCTGTGACGATCAGGACGAGAGTGTGGATCATATGTTCACCGGGTGTAGGATGGCTAACGGAGTTTGGTACGGTATTGCTAGTTTGATTAAACTTCCTCCGTTTTATTTCTTTTCGGTGAAAGACATAATGCAAGTATACTCGAGCTCTTCATGGTATTCTCGTTCTTACCTGTTGGCGGTAAAGAAGATGGCTTTGCATGGTATTCTCGTTCTTACCTGTTGGCGGATTTGGAAGGCAAGGAATGAAAAGATCTTTCAGGATGATAATCGGAACGTTGTTGAAATTGTCTCCGATATAAAAGCTTTGGGTTATATATGGTTTTCTAGTAGATGTAAAAAGGGTGTAGTGGATTGGAGGGATTGGCAAAGATTTAATTTTGATGTAACGTAACATTGTTGGTTTTAGGGGTCTCCGCCTTGGAGATTGCCTTTGTTTTTTGTGGTTAATGAAGTTTGCCTTTCAAAAAAAAAAAAAAAAAAAAACTTGTACCTTTGGTACTTGTCCTAGGTTTACCTGCGTTCCCTACACTCGTGCGACCCAAGGGATGTCCCGTGTAGCCGACGCAAGGTCCAGGAAGTCAGGGCTTTTATCCAAGGAGTTAAGTGTCACATCTGATCCTGTGTTAGTCCTGACCTCGCGCGCGACCTGGGTTATATCTGTTTAGCCGGCGCGAGGTTGGGAAAGCTACCAAATTGGTCTAATAAGAGTATGGTCCCGCGCGCGGCCTGAATAATCAGCGCAGGATTTGGGACCATACCCCTTCAAGGCCTTACATGATAATGTAACATACCAAGAAATATATTCAATGTTTACTTTCACTAGATAGATAACCATCATGGTACTAGAGCCCTAGTCTTCGAACCGTAACACCATTGACACCACTTTTGCCAATGTCTACTCTATTTAGTTAATATCGGATGGCGTATCGGCGGGATTTTGGTTATCGGCCCTCTACAAAATATTAGTGTCAGATACCGGCCTGGAATATGGGTTCCGATATTATCGACAATATTGACCGATATTTTGTATGCCATAGTTGATGTGGACTCGGAGGAAGATTTCATGGCTTACGATTAGATCATGTTTCAAACATTGACACTTTTGAGTTTTGACTTTTGATATTACTATTAATATTGTACATGTTTTATATTTTATATATGTGTATATATAAATTCTGCAAGATATTAAAATTACCGATATCCCACCGCAATAACCTATATCTCATATATCGGTCCTTGACCGACATTTGATTTTGGGGACCGCATTAACTGCGTGTCTACTCATATCACCCATCTCTTTCCTGTCCTCGTCACGAGAAACTCTAGCCACCGCGACCCCATACCAGCAAACATTGCTTTATAGTTTGTTTCCTGCTCCCTTTTACAGTCCCTTCGTGCTAACAGCCCTTTCCAGCCATAACTCGTCTATGTGTCGATTTCATGTTGAATACCTTTACCACCGATTTGAAAGTATCACACATTCCTATTTATCCAAGTTGAAAATGGTCACTATTAGATAGATGAAGCCTCATTTTATTTATTACCCTTGATTTTAGTAAGATTCCAACTTAAGTGAAACATCGTTCTGTTCTATTTTTTTTCCTAAAGATACCATGTTTCTTTTGATTCTTTCTCCCCTAGGTTACGTGGTTGCGTCTCTTTAACTCATATCACCAAGCTTCAACCATGTGCTTTGAAATGTGTATTCCTTGGTAACTACTCACATTTAAAAAGTATATCGCTTCTATAGAGTCTTAAATGTTAGTTTACTTGTGTTGATGTTACCTTTATGGATTTATTGTCACTACAGAGCTTGTTGATGTTACCTTTATGAATTTATTGTCACTACAGAGCTTTTCAACAATTTAGAAACTCCTAGCTTCTCGGCCTCCTCTTTCACCCTCTTTGGCAACCGTTCATAATTGTCCCGGTCTTTAACTAGAGCAGGGCACCTTTTAGTTTCAGCTTTTTTTTTTTTTTTTCACAGTGGAGCTCCAAAAAAAATGAGTGTGTGTTTGAGTGTAGAAACTTGTAAACTTTCCGTTGCAGTGTTTACAAAGCCACGCTCTAGCACCTAGGTTTTTACTACCACCAACACTTATCAAATTGATTTCATTATATAAAGTCTTATCATCTATTGTATGTGGTTGCCGCTATGTAACCTAATTTATAATGTCACAAAAGATAAGGATTCAATCATTGCATTAATAAGTATAAAGTAACCAAGAAAGAAAGGGAAAAAGAAATAAGAGAAACTAGAGGTAACACATATGGAACAGGAAAACTATACCACAAGTTAGGAGTAAAAGTGAATGGAAATGTCGTTAGGCTAAGTTTACCTTGTAACTGCTTATCCGTATTCTGGTTCTGGTTGTCTTCCTCATCGTCAAGATCAACAAAATCATTCTGCTTTACCTTTGATTGCTGTTCAACTCCATTATCTTCCTCATAGGCAATACTTCTTTTTTTGTTTTTTTTTTTTTTTCCAAATACGATGATTAATCGGAAAATGGAAGTTGGAAACAAAATCTGGAATGGATAATTGAATAGAAATTGAGAAAGGTGGGAAGCCTAATATAGGCTTGAATACTTAGGCTATAGGGTGTGGTCATGACCCTCATGACCACCATGACCCTCCACGTCTGTGTCATGTCACTCACCTCTATTCCACTATCCAAAACCAATACCCTAAGGGTGTGGTCATGACCCAAACCATTATCCCCTTATTTATTTTAATTTATCTTTGTCTAAAGAAAAAGGAAATGATCTCTTGAAAAATGGAAAGGAGGACCATGGTTGCCATGGTTTAATCCATGCAAACCATGGTGGATCATGCAAGGGGGTGGTGTAGCCTTCCATTCATGTTCCTACGTGGCGAATCATGTCTCAACCATGAACCCCACACCCTTTAGCCTTAGTGAGAAACCGAAATTGGAGGGACCTTTGAACTGAATTTTTAGAAACGTTAGTGACTTTACAAATTCAGTGACTTTCCAAATCCAGTTTGATGTTCCCATGGAGTGGCGGAACGTTTTCGAAATCAAGGATTTCGCGATCCCAATTGCATCAAGTACGAATGTACGATTGAATTGATTTTCTGGAACGCCAATTTCATGATCGGAAACACGAATCCGGAGCACGTCCGTATCGCGCTTTGGTAAATGCGATCCAAAACCAAAATTCGTACCTCTTCCAGTGAACCATGTAACTATGGTTTATCTCAAACTAATAATTTAATCACAAAATCAAAAAACTAATAGTTATCTCTTTTTTATACTATTTACTTGTAAAGTAAGCTCCATATTTATGTGTGTGTGTATAGGGTGACGTTAGTTAATAAACACAAAGTTATTGCGAGAACAAAAAGAGCAAACCTAAATTGTTTAGTTTTTATTAACGGTTCATAGCTTTACAAATTTGTACTTCTTAGACACAAATGCGTATGTTATGTACATAAAAACTATTTTGTTCATATGTATGTTTATTTAGTTTGAAATTTTGAATTTCAGGAGAGATAAATAAACATTACACCTTAACCATTTTCTTATATTTTAAAAAAATTTAAAGATTAAATATTGAATGATTTATTTTGTTCTGCGCGTTCTCACCAACATACTCATCATATTTTAATCATGCCATTTCAGGTTTAAAGGCTTACACCTGTGCAAAATCCGCAACATCCACAGTTTTGGATAAGGAAGTTTCTTTGTCGGTTAACGACTTTGAGGATGACGATGAAGTTGCTGATCAGTTTTATGATGCAATTTCTGCTTATCCCTCCTCCTCATCGTCATCAGAAGATGATGATTACGATGATATTGATTATGATGACGCACAAGATGTCTGCAAGGTTTGTTTGCTTCCATTATAATGCAACTGCATCAATTTGTATTATTTGTGCGTACATATAGCTAACTTTTATATTATTAGTTTTAAATAAATAAATTGTTGTAATTCTACTCTTTTAACTTTACTAGGATCAAAGTTTGAAACCGACAGTTTCCGGCTTGAATCAAAAGACGAACCCAGGTGTCTGCTTTTAGTTTATGCACATGTTTTGAATGGGTCAAACTAGGGGTGCAAACGAGCCGAGTGGCTTGCGAGCTGCTCGAGATCGGCTCAAGAAAAAGATCGAAACGAGTC
>JARYGA010039869.1:0-32652 GCA_030545235.1 Helianthus tuberosus
ATATATATATATATATATATATATATATATATATCTAGTTTACTTTAATTTTTTCTCTCTCTTCTTATTCATTTTTTTAACAAAAATGTGTCAATAGATCTAGGGGGAACTAACACAACATATCTGATAAAAACAAGAAAAAGCTGGTGAAATTCAAATGAAATCCGACAGGTTTTAGTGAAACTCAGAAAATCTGATAATCAATCAGAAAATCTGGTAATTATTCAGAAAACTCATAAGGCCAGAAAATCTGACAATAGATCAGAAAATCAATTTTTTATCAGAAAAATCTCTTGAAAATCAGGAAGTTTGAAAAATCATCAGAAAAACATTGCCTTTAACCAGATTTAAAGAAACATATGACCATCTAAATTTTTGAAATAAGTTTCTTTCAAAATATTTTTTTTTCTGAGGACTGGAACAAGCTGCATGAAAAATACTTCCTGTATATCAGAACAAAGGTGTGGAGTTCAGAACTGCAGAACAGCAATGTAAGTAAAAATCTCGGAACTCTACTTATTCCCTCTCATCTCAAAAAAAAAAAAAATCTGATGATTCATCCTCTGTAAATGAATCAAATGAATTCTGATGATATATGAAGAAAATAAAACTCTCAAAAGTTTTATTCAAGATCTTTTGATATATATCATCAAGTGGAAAACCTAGGAAGATACACCAACTCAGAAAAGGTTTCTATTGGACCTTTTTGAAACAAAAAGGGTCCAACATGGAGAAAAGGTGCAAGTTGGACTTTAGTGTTTATCCGCAAAATCATTGGAATCTCTAAGTCTCTTTAAAGGATTTACATTAAATTAGAGATAAACCAAAGGTTTTTCAAAAACGGTTGTTTCCTTAAAGGATTAAAACATCATTAAGGTGTCATTAACCACCTTGAATACAAACAACCTACGAGAAACACTCAAAAATCTCTGTCTGTATACACTATGAATACCTCATTCAAAAACAGAGACTTCCATCTTCAACCTTCAAACTCAGAACCCTAAAACCCTTTTCCGAAACAAAAACCCAAATTCTCAATGCCAGCTATCAACATCAACATACCACTAATTAAACACTCTGTTCCCTTCATCACTGAATCTGAATTTCTTCCATTAAAGAGCAACAATGAAGCAATGAATGATAACATTGAAGAGTATAATATAAAGTGTCAAATTCTCATTGAATTCCTAACCAGATGCCCTATAGCTCAAGCTCTCACAAAGACCAGAGAGGTACCAGAAGAACTCATACAACAAGTTGTAAAAACTCTTAAAGTCTCAAATCAACTCGAGCTAACAACACATGTGTGGGAAAATATCTTTATTACAATATCACCGAAGAAAATAAGGGAATGTTTGGAACTACCCTTAAGCCAAAGCTATGAAGAAGCACCAGTAAAAGAAGATATGTTCTCACAACTTGATGCTGTAATGGGTTACAAGTCAAAGATTTCAAAAATCAATGAATTCAAGAGAAACAAGCTACCTGCCTTCTTGCAAGTTTTAATGGAAATTCTGAACAAGTGTCTATCATCAAAGATTGGAGGTACGGATCAGATAAATATGAATATTCTAACAATCATGTTCAGTCTCATTAGTGGGTTGAACATTGATTTTGGAACAGAAATATTTATTCTGATCAGAAGATCAATTCTGACCAACGCTGGAAGGATAGATTCACATCTACCCTTTCCCAGATTTCTGTCGATCATAATTTCTGATGCTTTTTCTAAAAGGAACCTAGAAATTCCTGCATCAGAAAATATGTGGAGTATAGAAATTATGAGACCTTGGACTGCAGTAGGATCTTGGAAGTCAGATTATGATGTGCCTGCTCTATCAGAAAGAATGATGAATCTGATACAAGAAGATTCAACATACAGAGCAAAATATCTGGAGATGTTGAACAAAAGGACAGAAAACAAAGAAGTTTTTGAAAGTGTGTCCCCTATGGAGCATGATGCACAAGAGTCAAGCACACCAAGAATGGAACAGCATGGTGAATCTGATCCTCATCCAGCTGATAAAGATGTGAATATGAGTCCTGTGGCAGAAGAACATCATGCTGAAATCTCACATATAGGAGAAACAGGTGCACAACACTCCAAACTAAACTTATTTCATTTCTCTGAGAGTGATTCTGATGAATCAATTAAGGAAAATATGAAATTTTACATAGCGGCACTATTTCTGCAAAACAAAATGTGAGTAAAACCAATGACCCATTTTCTGAATCAGATTCCGAGGAGGAAAATGTGGTGGCAACAGGTGGAGATCAGCCTACTGATCAAGGAAACCTGGATGAGAAAACTAAGAGTTTCTCAACAACTCATGGAGAACCTGAAAAGGTTCAAGGACATGAGGAAAACCAGAACTTGAATGTGTTTCAATTTTCTGGTTAGGATACATAGAATTTGGAATCTTCTAATCCTCTTAACCTCAGAACAGCAGAGAATGTGTTTTCTGCTGATGTTAGAAGGGGAACATCTGTTGTTTCTCCCATTTCCCAAGGACTTCAATCTATGTCCCCTACACAACTTCACAAGGAACTTGAAGACACAACTGCTACTGAGAAAACAGCCACAGAAGGAAAACTTGATCTGATACTGGAAGAAATCAGAAATCAAAAGTCAGATATCAAGGTTTTATCAGAAACTGTCAAAGTTGTGCAGAAGCAAACAGAAGACAATGCTGCAGCCCTCAACAAACTGCAAAAGTCATCAGAAAACAGAGAGAGCTCATCAGAATTCGAGAAGGCTCTCAAGGAACTGCATGATATCAAGAAAAAGATGGCTGAGGTTGCAACTGTAGGAGAAAGCTCAAGTTCAGGAAAGATTCTTGAAGAAATACAGTTCCTCAGAGCCAACAACAGCAGCATGGCCGAGGCTTTTGAGAAACTGTTGATGGAATTGACTGCACAAAGAAATCAAGAAAACCAGGAGTTTCAGAAAATGAAGCAGCAAGACGAAACAAATACTCAAATTCTCACTAATGTTCATTTGTTAGTAGAGAGATTGCAGTATAATGTTGCTAGATTAGCAAAAGATGATCTTCATGAACTGAAAGCCCCAATTCCACAAGAAAGACAAGCAAGAGGATCAGAAACTCCTCAACAGCAATCAGAAACCATTCAACAAATTCAAACCAAACAAACAGAAACTTCAACAGCTAAAAAATAGAAGCAACCAATGGGTCCACCTCCAGATAAACAAAAGTTACTCATGGGTCCTCCACCAAATATCCTAAAGCCAGACACATCAAGGGTCCAGCAGAAAGAACATGTTCCAGTTCAGTCATCCTCTACAGCCATCATAGGAGAAACAGAGTTTAGCATAAAGATGGATACAAAAGAGAAGAGAAGAATGGAACATGAAGTGACTTCCTCAAAAAGGCCAAGAAAAGAAATGATAGAAGATTCGGAAGGGAACATCAGAGAAATGGATGTGCTGAAGGGTGATTTACACACTATTATGTACCCTGAATAACATCTAAAGCATTACTACTGGAAAGGTCCAGAAGACAACCCAAAAATGCCACTCTCTTCATTAAGTAAAGGTATTGTTGAAAATAGAAACAATGGAGGCTGGGAAATTCTGCACAAACACATGACGAATCCAATAGTATCCATTGAAAGAATCGATACTTTGACCACTGGAGGAGGCATCTTAGGTAATGAAGGACAAAACAAGTATACCCTGATCAGAAAAGATAAAAGTGTACAAAAGGTTACTGATGCAAATCTGGCTGATGATATTCACCCAATGGGCATAGTCAAAATGAAGAATATCATTGATAGAGAGAAAAGTGGTTCAATGGTGATCAGAAGAGCCCTTGACAGCCTCAAAAGTGCAGGAGCAAAGTTATACAAAAGGGCTGCATTGGCAGACTTTGATCTGTGTATCAATTTTGAGTACAGCAACAAGGTATTAATACCTCCTCCCAACACCAGAATTCCAGCTGAAATTCCTTCTAAGCTTGTGAGAACTGGAGCAATCTTTGACAAACCAGAAATGTGTGTAGTCATCAAAGATGCTAATGATGAGAAAGCTCTATTCAGAATCAGTGAAATATGCAGCTATTCAAATCAAACTCTGAAATATATAAGGAACTGCATGAATGAAAAACAAGAGCAGCTCAAGAAGAAGGGAAAGAACAATGAACAGCTGAGAAAAACAATTGAAGAATGTATTGAAAACTGGATGGAGTCAAGAGGATGGTACAAAGAGATGTACAAGGAAACTCAAAAGGCAATTGATCACAAGAAAAAGGCTGAAATCAGGAGACAAATACAGAAGTGGAGTGAAGATCAATTAATGAATTGATGAGATTAAATTTCTGTTTTTAACAATATTTTATTATTGTCTGTTTTATGGTTGGTTTGACTATGTTCTATGTTTCCGAACTTAGTTGTTTTGAATTTTTTTCTTTCAAGAAGCAGTTGAAAGTTGTTTATGTTAGATATAGAGGTAGTTCATTTTCCTACAATACTTAGGGGGAAATTGTTAGGAAACTTTATTTGTAAGTATTGAAGAAAATCACAATCAACTCGATCTATGAAGAGATAACAGTCCTGAAGATCATAAACAAGAAGAAGAAGATCGGATAGGACAACTGAAATGCACAGCATCTACTTCAAAGAATCACAAGTTGATCAAGAGCTGAATTGGATTATCAGAGAAGGTCATTTCTGATGGTTCTGATGATATTTCTGATGAAATATCATCAGTTTCTGATGATTCTGATCATCAGGATTTTTCTGATGATTTGTTCACCAGAATTTCTGATGAAGTGGTTTATCAAAAATTCTGATGAAGTACCCCACTTGTCTGAAATCAGCTCTATCCTGCCACACTTACCGAAGCAAGTTGACATTATTGGATATCATGATTAAAAAGACAACTTGAACATTGGATTCAATGAATATGTCAAATGGCAACTTTTTGCATGACTTATTACATGAATAAACTATTGTTTATTCATGCACCCAGCTTCCTATAAATAGAAGGCTCAACCAGCAGAAGACAATTGAGTTTGAAGCTTAGCATTCACACATACATCAAAACTCCATTGCCCTCTCACCCACAGAATTCAAGATTCATTTGTATTAGATAATAGTCTTACAATCACCTTGTAAACCATTTTGGTTCAAAGTGATATAAACTTGATAATTCTGTAGGTCTTGTTTCTTGAAAGTCTGATTTCCATTTCCGCACATCTACTAAAATCACTTGCCATATTACGTGAAAATAAGTTATTAAGGCCATACTGGGTCCAACATTATCTCTGTGGATCTTGTTTGATATTTTGTTGCTATAAGATTTGTTTGTTTAGTTGTTTTGATGGCTGATTTGATTTATCTTTTTGGTGAAACTTTGCTCAGTAACTTAGAACCTGATAATCCGTTATATTTACATGCTAGTGATTCTGCAAATTTGAGAGTGGTTAGTATAAAATTAAAAGGAATAGAAAATTATACTATTTGGGCTAATGCTATAACACTTGCATTGATAGTTAAAAATAAACATGGTTTTATCGATGGATATGCGGTTAAACTAGAAGATAATAAAATATTGGCATCACAATGGGATAGATGTAACTCTGTTGTTTAACTTAGGATATTAAACTCATTTTCAGAAAAAAATTTATCTTGGTCATGTTTATTATAAAACTGCTTCTGAATTTTGGAAAGAATTAACTGAAACTTATGATAAGGTTGATGGGTCTATTGTTTTTTTATTTGTATCAAAAGATTAACTCATTTTCTTAAAATGGTTTATCTATGGCTGAGTATTATCACAAGTTAAATATAATGCGGTGGCGGACCGAGAAATTTTTTTCATGGGGTGCGGAACATTTTTAAAAGTTTTAGGCCCCTTGGTGTATAAGTAAAAAAAATCAGTTCGTATCGAGTCGTGTCGGTCATGTAAAACAAAAGAACATCAAACTAAATTTATATAATCATCAAAAACATGTCAAACCTTGTTATAAACATAATTAAAACGTCGCCCTATGGGTTTTCATTTTTTGAAACTATCCAAACATAATGTTTCAATTTTAATCATCATTTTTTTATCCATAAGTTCAAGCCCTAGAAATCATATGTAATCACCCTAAAAATCATCTAAACAACATAATCACCCTAAAAATCATCTAAACAACCATAAACAACGTCAAAACACACAAAATTTCAAACCTATTTAAGAATTTTATTACCATTTTTCTCCTATAATATCAACTAAAATCATCAAAAAAAAAAACACATAAAAACTTACCCTTTATCGGATTCTGGTTGGTTTGGTATTGGACGGCGGCGATTTGGTGTCGGGCAGCGGTGGTTCGTGGCTGCTGATGACGTGCTGTTGTGGCTGCTGCTGTGTTTCCTGATCGCTGGCAGGAGACGACGCAAGAGAGGGAGGGCGGGAGGAATTCTAAAGGACTATTGGGCTTATTTTAATAAAAAAGCAACTTGGGACGTGTCTCTTCATATATACATACAAACACTAACTTGAAACACAACCATAAAATTAACCAATGCACCTTTTGAAAATTAACTATATTATTCAATACATATAAAAAAAACATCCATTCTCACAAGTAACTAAATAATGGGTTATTGGATTTTATCACCCCCAACTATCAGCCTTTGGCCGTTGCCACCCGCAACTAACACTTTGACACCCGGCACCCCCAACTTGACTTTTTATTTGTGCTGGCACCACTAAGTTAAATCTCCACTAACTGGGTTTGTATTTTATCCAACGTGGCACAAGTATGATGAGTTGGAGCTGATTACATGGCGATGACGTGTCTTTAATATTTAAAGTATGATGAGTTGGAGTTGTAAATTTGGCACAAGTATGAATCATCTCTCCACTTTCTTCTTCAACATTTAAAGTTGACTAAATTGAACTGTGCATCATCCCTTGTTTAATAGAGCCAAATTTACAATTCCAGAATTCTAAAGTCTACAATCTTAACCGATTACTCTTCCACCCTGCAACCTCCAAAACTAAAAAAAAACAAACTCCAAACAACCTTACATTACTTATCACCTCACATGGATCAAACCTTGGGTTCCAGCATATCACACATTCAATTATGCATAAACCACAATTAACTAACCAGACCTAACATAAAAAAACATACAAATTCAACAAAACACAAACACATTACCCAATATCGAAGCATAGATACTCAAAAACCGATTCATTAGGCGAACACCCCAAGCTCCACTGCTTAGCAGCCTTAATCTGCGCTGTTTCAGCGTCCGGCTCACCGGCCGTAACCGATCCCGACGAAACACTAATCGCAAGCACAAGCTGCATCTGAAACTCCTCCTCGAAGAAAATCGAATCAACGGTGGACACGTTCGAGTGGTCGTTGACATTCTCAACGGCGACGTTTGGATCGATAACCGGAGATATAGGTTAAGGAGAATAAGATGAGGTTGCTGGAGGTCGTGATGACATGTCGGCGGAGGGTAGACGGTTGTTGTTTGAGGTCTAGATGGAGAGGAAGCTTCCAACAGGAGAAAGAGTATCGGAAAAAGAATTAAGGTGGGCTTAATGGATCATGATCTTCAATTGTCCATGAATTGATGAGAAGCCAGATGATTACGAGGAAATTAGGGTTTGTCTGGTGTTTATAAAGGATGAGACGAAGGTTAAAACACATCATCGCCACGTAATCAGCTCCAACTCATCATACTTGTGCCACGTCGGATAAAAACAAACCCAATTAGTGAAGATTTAACTGAGTGGTGCCAGCACAAACAAAAAGTCAAGTTAAGGGTGTCGGGTGTCAAAGTGTTAGTTGCGGGTGGCAACGGCCATAGGCCGATAGTTGAGGGTGATAAAATCCAATAACCCCTAAATAATCTAAATTTTGGGTTCTGTTACCATCGCGCTGGATTCTAAATTTCATCTCCTTCAATTCCCATCAACAAATTCGTCCACTAACTTTACGATATCCATTTTATATTTTTATGGTAATACTTTAAATTGGGTTTCATTGATTTATCATATGTTTTTTTTACATAATTTTCTTATTTTTTGTCACACCCCCAAAATCCACACGCGGAGTTCCACCGCTTGGAGGCGTGACATGACCAGGATCAAGCCACCAATCATATTGAACATAAGTATATAGTAAAAGTCATTCATCAATACGATAGGTGTTTCCAAAACCAAATATAAACAAGTGTGTAGCGGAAGCAATAATGTAAGACCCATCATAAGTTTAAGTACAAAATGTCATAATGTTTAACAACACATTCACGATCCATGCCCACAACGACCGTGCCTCCCGTGCAAGCTCCAAAAGTACCTAAGGTCCTGCAAGGCATGTAACAGAGAGTCAACAACTAGTTGAGCGAGTTCACAGTAAGTAAGTTCGTAAATGCAAGTTCGTTTCGTAACGTGCGGCTATACTGGGCCGATAGTATGTTCTATTAGTGGGGGCTTCCCATGTTTGCATATACACTAGACTATTTGTAACCATAAGTGTTCTTCTTACCGAGAACAGTAGTACGTACAAAGTTTACGTAGGTTTTACGTAAGTGTCCTTCACAACTGAGGACAGGGGTACGCGGGGGTTTACGTAGGTTTTACGTAAGTGCCTGACACAACCTGAGGCAGAAATGAGTATTAGTTTACGTAGGTTTTACGTAAGTGTCCTTCACAACCGAGGACAGTGATGTGTACAAGTATACGTAGGTTTTACGTATGTGTCCTGCGCATCCGAAGACGATGGTAGATAGTCTAGTAACATTGTAAGTACAAATTCATTCCTTCAATCCCATTCCCAACCCCGGGAATCCCATGCCTTGGTAAGAGTGTGAACTCACCTTGTTTGCTCGGTATGTTAAGTTAAGTGCTCACAATAAATCAGTCAAGTCCTATAGTGCATGTATATTAAATCAGTTCACGCTCGTAATATTTCACATGAAACTAGTGTCACAGTAATATCATACAACACGCAACAGTTAATCATGCTTTAACAATCCATGTTACACATAAAGGCTTTCACAGTCCATTATGACAATGTTATCCATTAACAGAAAACAGAAGTAATAGACATAATGAAGTCATCAACTTAACAGGGTTAACTAGTTTATTAAGGTTAATATATCTAACCAATTTAATAAACTAAACAGCCTTAACATATATAACCTGGTTAATATAACATATTGAACAGTATCATGTTAAATAGAATTTACAACTAACAGAGTTACCCAAACAAATAAAGTTAACAACTTTCAACTTAACAGAGGTTTACCTATTTAACAGAGTTAAATAAACTAACTGAGTTATTCAAGTGATTAGTTTAATTGAATAACATATTTAATGACATTAATTATTAACAGAATACATGTTGTCTAACACACCCTAGTGCCGAAAACACATAAGAGCCGAAAACATATAAGTGGGCTGAAATCTAAGTTGGGCCGAAATCCCCTTTTAGCCGAAAACACTAGGTGGGCCGAAAACACTCTTATAGCCGAAATCCCCTTATTGTTGCCGAAAACACCCTTATGTTCGAAATCCAACTTGGGCCAAATCTGATCTGGGCCGAAAACACTTATGTGGGCCGAAATCACTCTTTGTGATTTCGTCCAGGTTCAAGATATGGGGGTGTTTTCGTTAGCTTCATCATCTTCACCAACACTTACTGTAACATATGAAAAACCCAGAAACTCTAAAATCTCACTATGGTTACATGATTAATCATCAACAAAGTCATTTAATCAATCATTGATATGAAACAAATACTCTACCAAAACTTTGTGAGATCAAGAACATACTTGAATCAGTTTATCTTTTATTAACATATACCCACTGTTGATCAAAACATCTAATATACACACACTTCATAGATGATAATTATCTAACAAGCACACAATGATCAACCACATAATCACATATATAAATATATACCTACATCATGATTAAAGATCCAATAATCATACGATATGCATCTAAAACAACTGAATCATGAAATCACTAACCAAGAATATAAACAGAGGTTTGGCTTCCTGATGAGGAATTCTGTTGTGGGTTTCAGATGTAGAGAGAGAGAACAAAGTGATAAGGTTTGGTAAGTGGGTAATGTCTCGGAGAAGATTTGTGATTAAATAAATATATAATATCTAATATCTCAAGACTGGGCCATGGGCCAAAGCCCATCTCTGTTTTCGCCAAACATAGCTGGACGAAAACACTAAAGTGTTTTCATCACAGAAGGGTGTTTTCATGGGTGCTTGTTCTCAGTAAGTTCCATCTTTAATTAACATGTTAACTAATACAAAACCTTGTTAACATACACTCACATATAATAAATATTTTGGATCCCAATTATAAAATATCAATCGAAATACGATATAACGTATTACAAAGGTAAGCGTTGTGAAACAACGAGTCGAGTAACAAACAACATAACATAAAAAAAAATTAACGTGCACTAAATGCGAAGATGGAAATCTTGGAAATCTCGAGTTGTCACATTTTTCATTCTCAGCCTTTATATTTTCGTCCATATTTTTCATCCACAACCTTTATATTTTAGGCCCCTAGGTATATAGGTAAAAAAATCGATTTGTATCGGGTCGGTTCGGGTCATGTAAAACAAAAGAACATCAAAATAAATTTATACAATCACCAAAAACACGTCAAACCTTGTTACAAACATAATTAAAACGTCTCCCTACAGGTTTTCACTTTTTGAAATCTATCCAAAACATAATGTTTCAATTTTAATCATAATTTTTTGATCCATAAGCTTATCGCTCCATAACATAATGTTTCAATTTTAATTTTTAACTATTTAAGCCCTAGAAATCGTGTGTATTACCCTAAAAATCATCTAAACAATATAATCACCCTAAAAATAATCTAAACAACCATAAACAAAGTCAAAACACATGAAATTTCAAACCTATTTAAAGCTGGCAGTCGATTGGGTTTTTTTTTTGGTAAACTGGACTGATTTTGTTTAAGTAAAGATGTATTTGGGTTGGGCTTGAATTTTATTAACTTATTGGCTTGATGGATTGAATTCAAGTTTTATTAAAGGGGTTAGTTGGCTAACTTGTTTACATAATTGGGTCGGGTTTCAATCCGTGTTCACAATTTTTTTATATAAATTCCTAACATTTTTTTTCTAAAGGGGTGCGTACGAATATTTCCAAGGGGTACGGTCGGAATTTTCCAAGGGGTGCGGATGAAAATTTCCAAGGGGTGCAGTCGGGATTTTTCGCGGAAAATACCGTTAATTTTTTTTCAAGGGATGCGACCGCCCACCCACGCTATAGGGTAGGTCCGCCCCTGATATAATGTGGAAATAGTTAGATTAGATTTTACAAATACCTGTTTGCGCTTGTAATGCTTCTAAACAATATATTGATTTTAATCATTTAATTAAGTTAATGCAATTCTTATGGGTCTTAATAGTGTTTCTCAGTCTGTTAGGTCAACTTTTTTGATTAAATATCCTTTATCTAGTTCGAAGGAGGCTTTTTTCAATATATCCAGGGAAGAATCTCATAGAAACTCAAATGTTACGGTGTCAAGAGAACTAAAAGCAATACCATTATTGATAATAAGAAGAAATTTAGTAAGAATCTGACGTGTCGGAGCGTGTACGGATATTTTAATATATTTTTAGTACCTTTTTACCCTTTTATCAAGCTTTATACGATATAAAACTATCACTCTCTACAACACGCAAGGGCAAGTGCACCCATCGTTGGCGTAGCATAGTGATGGTAAGATACCGATGTCGTCCAATGAAACAAAAACTTTTAATAACAGAATATCGTCGACGTCTAATTTAACCAATTATAGAGAAAAGTTTTTTTTTAAATAAATAAAAAAAGATAAAATAAATAAAATGGATCGACAAGATAGAATCACTTTGATCTGACTTGTCATTTATGTATCCTTTGATGATTTTCTCGCTTTGGGTTTTTAAGAGAGTATCTTAATTATTGTGGCATGTCCCTCTTTTTGAGGCAACGCTACCCTTAGCCATATTAGTCTGAGTTAGCAGGGATACAGTCTCACAAGGCCAGATTATTGAAAGATAATTAAGTAAGTTATTAATGCAAAAAGTGGCATGTCCCTCTTTTGGAGGCAACGCTACCCCCTGGCATATTTTTCTGAGTCAGCAGGGATACAGTTCCACAAGACTGGTTTAAAGTTTTAATAGTAGTTAATTTATAAGGGATTATAAGCCGTTCTTACTTCCCACGATTTGATGCTATCTGCCTCAAGGGAAGTCCTAATAGGCTTGAATCAGGTCCTCGTAGGAGCTATACACTGAAGGAGGCAAGGACTTTACCCAACCACCCTTCTAACTCCCTTCCAGACAGTTAACATGCTTTATATAGACCGTAAAGACACGAATGAGTGAATCAACAAAACACGAACAAATGATTAAGTAATGTTCACTTTCAATATAAAAAACTAGTTATTAAATTCATTAATACAAACCCAAATAAAAAGTTACCAATGCTAGGAAATCAAAAGTAATACATAAATGATTTTGTCTTCACCAAGTGATGTTAGAGATTAGCCAAGGATGACCTTTGTTTGACAAAAACTCTTACTATCGATCTTGGATCCCGATACTACACACAAACACACACTATAAGGATGGACGATGGATGAAAGTGGTGGATGATGGTGGTATTGTGGTGGTGGAGTGGTGACAGGTGTGAGAGGAGTGGTTTGCCAAGGGATGGTTTGCAAATGAGCTGTGACACCTGGGTCACTGCGACCATCAAACAAATACCAAGCCAATGAAATATTTTCTTTCATACTTGGGATCTGTATAAATATGTGTATCTTTTGCACATATCAATTCTTGTTCGATTTCAAGCTCTAGATCGCTTTCTGGAAGGTTATACGCGCACTGATGCGTAAATATAACCAGTTTAATGCAACGAACACTCCGGAATAGTGAAATAGGCTTAACATACCTTAAATAACCTTTACATAACTTAGAAATAAGTTTTGAAGGCTTTGGTATGGCAAAATCAAGTTAAATCGCTTACAGGGACTAAACTTGACAAACTGCGAAAGTATGCCAATTTGAACTGTAACAAACATTCCGGAACATGACCATAAGTTAAACACACCTTAAATATCCTTTATATAGCATAGAAATAGGCTTTGAGGGGTTCGGTGTGCTAAAATAATTTTTTGGGTCATTCAGGGACTAAAAGTGTCAAAAAGTGCATAAGTTTGCACTTTCGCGCATAACTTACGTTCTGAATACATCCGGACATCCAAAAATTTATGTAAGCACTAAAATATTTTATTTTAGTGTTTGGCATAAGAAAAATCAATTCGTCGCTCAATTTGGATCGTTTTTCACGCTTGTGCGCATTCCGTCGTATTTAACCGAACAACGCAATCGTACGGCCAAACGAACCGACATCCGAGATTTTTTTGAGCACATTTTAACTTCCCTATACTTTAACATCATTGTGGAGCTTGAAATTGGGTTTGACGGATGTTAGAAGTGCCAAAACACGACGATACGCGCACAGGGGCCTGTTCTGCCATTTTTGAAAGTTTCAGACCTGCAAGGTCCTTACGGACCTCAACATTATTAGTGTTGAGGTCCGTAAGCAGGGGCCAGATGCAGCAACTTGTTTTTAACAGCCTGTTTCCAGCCCTTAAACACCCCAAAGGCCAATGCCACTTGTCAATAACTGGTGGTGGGGGCAAAATGAGATACCATAACATTCCGACAAGTGTACGGGTGAGATCAAGGCACGTTATTCGATAAACGATCCTAACGGTTGTCCATTTACTATAAATACCCACCTCAACTTCACTCATTCCTCACAAATCTGATCAAAAGTGCTCTAAGTTGAAGCAAATCACTTCATACCTGAGCTACTCGATCAAGATTTACTAGCGGGGACCCTTTGTAAGTGTTCCTTCGTTCTTTTCTCGCTTTTCTAGTCCGAAAGTCGAACTATGTTTGACTTTCTGCATTGACCAGTTTATGGTCGATGCGAAGTTCGTTTGAACTTCATAACGTGAGCGTGATCACGATGGTTATAGTCCCTAGTGACTATACCTACTGATTACCACGTTATCTTGGCTCAGTGACGAGTCGTAGTTTCGGCCAAAATGCGTGTTATTGCGTATTTTGCAACCAAACTACTCTTAGGTATCAAAACTGTTTGTTTTGATACCAAACCTGTTTTCTAAACTTAGTTAAGCATGTTTTAACATGCTTAGCTCGTCACTTTTAGTTTAGTGCTTATATAGGGTCGTAAGGTAAGCGATCTAAACAATCGCTTATACTTTCGAACCCGACCCGTTTGGTCGATCATTAGGATCCGATCAAACACATTAGGTGACCATAGTATATAGGGAATAACCTTCCGAGGTTATACCTTATGGTCACATCGTTTGAGTAGTTGTATGATAGGTAGTATATATGCCTTTGGTAAATTACCAAAATGCCCTTTTAACACCAAAATTTATTTTAAGCATATGTAACATAACTTTTGGTATCTAAACTGATTTAGTAACAATATTAGACATGTTAAGGCATATTTTACTTGTCATAGGACTAGTTAGGCGTTTCGAACGCATTTCACGCGAACGACGCGTTAAAGTAGCATAAGCTACCTAAACGGGTCGTAATGGGTCGTAAGCACTTAGGTTAGGTTTCACTGTAAAATGGTTTAACAAACCCACATACTAAAAATGAAACCTAACCTAAGTGCTTACGACCCATTACGACCCGTTTAGGTAGCTTATGCTACTTTAACGCGTCGTTCGCGTGAAACGCGTTCGGAACGCCTAACTAGTCCTATGACAAGTAAAATATGCCTTAACATGTCTAATATTGTTACTAAATCAGTTTAGATACCAAAAGTTATGTTACATATGCTTAAAATAAATTTTGGTGTTAAAAGGGCATTTTGGTAATTTACCAAAGGCATATATACTACCTATCATACAACTACTCAAACGATGTGACCATAAGGTATAACCTCGGAAGGTTATTCCCTATATACTATGGTCACCTAATGTGTTTGATCGGATCCTAATGATCGACCAAACGGGTCGGGTTCGAAAGTATAAGCGATTGTTTAGATCGCTTACCTTACGACCCTATATAAGCACTAAACTAAAAGTGACGAGCTAAGCATGTTAAAACATGCTTAACTAAGTTTAGAAAACAGGTTTGGTCTCAAAACAAACGGTTTTGATACCTAAGAGTAGTTTGGTTGCAAAATACGCAATAACACGCATTTTTTCCGAAACTACGACTCGTCACTGAGCCAAGATAACGTGGTAATCAGTAGGTATAGTCACTAGGGACTATAACCATCGTGATCACGCTCACGTTATGAAGTTCAAACGAACTTCGCATCGACCATAAACTGGTCAATGCAGAAAGTCAAACATAGTTCGACTTTCGGACTAGAAAAGCTATAAAAGAACGAAGGAACACTTACAAAGGGTCCCCGCTAGTAAATCTTGATCGAGTAGCTCAGGTATGAAGTGATTTGCTTCATCTTAGAGCACTTTTGATCAGATTTGTGAGGAATGAGTGAAGTTGAGGTGGGTATTTATAGTAAATGGACAACCGTTAGGATCGTTTATCGAATAACGTGCCATGATCTCACCCGTACACTTGTCGGAATGTTATGGTAGCTCATTTTGCCCCCACCACCAGTTATTGACAAGTGGCATTGGCCTTTGGGGTGTTTAAGGGCTAGAAACAGGCTATTAAAAACAAGTTGCTGCATCTGGCCCCCTGCTTACGGACCTCAACACTAATAATGTTGAGGTCCGTAAGGACCTTGCAGGTCTGAAACTTTCAAAAATGGCAGAACAGGCCCCTGTGCGCGTATCGTCGTGTTTTGGCACTTCTTACACCCGTCAAACCCAATTTCAAGCTCCACAATGATGTTAAAGTATAGGGAAGTTAAAATGTGCTCAAAAATATCTCGGATGTCGGTTCGTTTGGTCGTACGATTGCGTTGTTCGGTTAAATACGACGGAATGCGCACAAGCGCGAAAAACGATCCATATTGAGCGACGAATGGATATTTCTTATGCCAAACACTAAAATAAAATATTTTAGTGCTTACATAAATTTTGGATGTCCGGATGTATTCAGAACGTAAGTTATGCGCGAAAGTGCAAACTTATGCACTTTTTGACACTTTTAGTCCGTGAATGACCCAAAAATTTATTTTAGCACACCGAACCCCTCAAATCCTATTTCTATGCTATATAAAGGATATTTAAGGTGTGTTTAACTTATGGTCATGTTCCAAAATGTTTGTTACAGTTCAAATTGGCATACTTTCGCAGTTTGTCAAGTTTAGTCCCTGTAAGCGATTTAACTTGATTTTGCCATACCAAAGCCTTCAAAACTTATTTCTAATTTATGTAAAGGTTATTTAAGGTATGTTAAGCCTATTTCACTATTCCGGAGTGTTCTTTGCATTAAACTGGTTATATTTACGCATCAGTGCGCGTATAACCTTCCAGAAAGCGATTTAGAGCTTGAAATCGAACAAGAATTGATATGTGCAAAAGATACACATATTTATACAGATCCCAAGTATGAAATAAAATATTTCATTGGCTTGGTATTTGTTTGATGGTCGCAGTGACCCAGGTGTCACAGTCTCCCCTACTTTAGGAAATTTCGTCCCAAAATTTATTCGTAGGAGTCTATCTGTGACTTTGTGTCAAATAACCACCAGAGATATGTAAGGCATAATCCTGTCATTTCCTTAACGGACATTCTTCAGAACGAAAATGCACAAACGGAGTCATTTTCCTCAACGAATATTCTTCAGAAGCGGAAATGAAGGAATAAACAAACGGGGATTCATTTCCTCAACGGACAATCTTCAGAAACGTAAAATGAACTTACGGAGTCATTTTCAACGGGTGCTTCATCAGAAATGGAAATGAAAAGGAGAAACAAACGGATATTCATTTCCTCAACGGACAATCTTCAGAAACGAAAATGAACTTACGGAGTCATTTTCAACGGGTGCTTCATCAGAAATGGAAATGAAAAGGAGAAACAAACGGATATTCATTTCCTCAACGGACAATCTTCAGAAACGAAAAATGAACTGACGAAGTCGTTTTCAACGGGTGCTTCATCAGAAATGGAAATGAAAAGGATAGACAAACGGATATTCATTTCCTCAATGGACAATCTTCAGAAACGAAAATGAGCAAATGGAGTCATTTTCAACGGGTGCTTCCTCAGAAACGGAAATGAAAAGGATAGACAAACGGATATTCATTTCCTCAACGGACAATCTTCAGAAACGAAAATGAGCAAACGGAGTCATTTTCAACGGGTGCTTCCTCAGAAACGGAAATGAATAGAGTTAACTTCTAGGCACATGACAAAGCTCGCTGTGGTTTCTGTGCACTAAATTCCATAATTATGTATGCATCCATAATTATGTAATTCCTTGCACAGTCCACACAGTTTATCTTGTAATGTTTAGGGGAAGAAAATCAAACCTGTGATGAGGGTGACTAGACTACCATAGGGTCCTTTTAATTAGATCGACAAATGATCTTTTTAATTAGGCCACCAAGGAGTCCTTTCAGCTATATCATCACATGACGTTCCTAACCAGATTTTTGGATCAATCTGTTTAACTAGACCACTCAAGGGGTCTAATTATGAAGTAGTACTTTATAACCCAAGGGACTTAACTACAACGTAGAAGTCCATTAAGGATTTTAGATAACAAAAACTTGGATTACTCCAAAAACATAGAAGGGAACACATAAGCACATAATCACATAGTTGCTTAACTTAGTTATTAATTTGTTATTAACTTGTTAGTGATTGAATATGGATATTCAAGGTACACCAGGAAACCAGTCGCTGGACTTCAATGTCCTCTGGGATCTATCTGAAAAGATAGGATGATCTCCCAAAAATTCGATTTTGTTTTCAAAGAAACGTAATATTCGAATTAAGGAACACAACAATTTTAGGATTTACGGAAATATCCTTAGGTACCCTTATTAAGGATTTATAGTGGTACTTTGGGTATTCGTCTCGTGTTGTAACTTGCGCCTTGTACTTCGTTTCCTTAGAATAAACGGGTACTTAGGAATTTCGTGGAAACGCAAGAGATCATAAGATGGAAAAATTTTGGGGGGTAGTTTGCTTTTCAAGGAATACGATTCCTTGATTGTCGGTATTGTAAGGGATATGTTGTTTATACATACAACCACATAAATACATTGCAATGTAAATAAAAGATTTATTTATAAACAATGATAACAACTGTTTCATGGACCATGACAACAAAAGAAAATAATACATAAGACGTGATTATTTCTAAACGATGTTGTCGGTCAGATGCTCATCCCTGTGCTGGATTTGCATTAGCAAGCTTTGGGAAATTTCTTCGGAAATGACCCATCTCGCCACAGTTGAAACAAGAACCTGGTAGAAAACGACCTTGAGCGGGATTGTTGCCAGCTTGGTTTGGTGCAGCTACAGCTGGGCAAACTCTTGCTGTATGGCCTATAAGTCCACAAGTTTGGCATTTACGGCACTTTACGTTGGCATGATGATGGAGGCTACATTGGTTGCACAAGGGTGCAGTTCCATTGTATGGCTTCCTAGCAGGGGGTTGGGCTGGTTGGTTGGGGACGGCTTGATCATTGTGAGTAACCATGGCGAAGTTCTGAGAAGCCTTTCGCTTCTTTGACTTCTTAGGAGATCCAGTCTGTTCATCCATGGTCTTTGATTCCTCAATTGGGTTCGATTCCTCGACCGGTTTTGTTGTCACCTTTTCGGAAAAGTTTACCTTTCCTGATTTTTGATTCAGTCAAGGTTGCAGATAGCTCAATGGCCTGTCTAACTGTAGTAGGGTTGCTACCAGTCACAATGTCTTGTATTGAGTCAGGGAGGCCATCAATGTACTTTTCGATTGCCTTATCCAAAGGCGTGACCATGTTTGGGCATAACAGACTTAACTCCTCATAACGGTCCGTGTAGGCTCGATGCTCATCGCTATCTTGCGTAAGATTGTCAAATTCCCTTTCCAAGGCCCTGATCTCGTGACGAGGACAGAATTCCCTCATCATAAGGGCCCTAAGTTCAGCCCATGTCTGTGCTAGAGCAACTTCTGCACCACGATCTCTCATAACCCCGTTCCACCACGTAAGGGCCCTCTTCTGGAACACACTCGAAGAAAACTCGACCTTGCGATTGTCAGGACACTGCACGTAGTAGAAAGTATTCTCAATGCTCTCGAACCATTGAAGAAGCCCAGTCGCTCCCTCAGAACCACTAAACTTGAGTGGTTTAGCCGAGTTAAAACTCTTGAAATTGCATGGACCATTGTTGTTGTTGTTGGCTTGGTTCCATTGAGCAAAGAGGTTTGGGAATTGAGCAGCCATTTGCTGCGCAATGATTTCTGCCAGTTTGGCAGTCGCTATCTGGTTTTCGCATCGAGGAGGCATTCTAAAAGAGAAACAAGAAAGAAAACAAATGAAATGGCATTGGGTAAGAATAGGATGTTACAATTACCGACCATAATCATGGTTGATGGTCATTTGTTTGAACCACGAAGCAAACAAACAACACAAAGGCTGAATCAAAGCAAATAGATCCTCATAGTGTATCGCGAAGACATGCTCGCCTATAAGTGGACACTCACCCTGAGAGTTCCCAGGTAAGAGTGACTGGTCCGATTATGTGGATTTGTACGAACACTCTAGCCTTAGACAGAAAACCCAGGGTACAGGCATTCACTCTTCCAGTTTGCACGTGTTCACACTATTTAGGACCCAAAACTTTGACGAGAGTTTTGAAAATTCAAAGGGGTTCAAAACCTCATAACAGAGAGTTCAAAACCTAGTAATCAATCATCCTAGAACAGATGATTAGTCTTCAAAGCGGTTTTGAAATTTATGTTCTTGTTGTGGTCGTCGCCTAAGGATAGGTGACGGTATTGTTTTATGACTAAACGCAAGTAAACTCACGTTAGGGTCCTAAGAAGGTTATAGACTAGGTCAAAGCATTACTAATAACCTAATTCCCTATAACCATTGGCTCTGATACCAACTTTTCTGTTGACAATAGACATTTGACTATACATAAACATTTCTACAATTGTTAAACATTTTACTTTGGTGGTTTGGTTTGAGTAAGTGATTTAAGTAACGAGGCGTATGTAATATGATACAAGCACGGTGGATACGCCGCTGGTATTTCCTATATATAAGTGTTTGTATGGTATCACATATTGTAGCGTTATTTGAATCATTTCAATTTGAGACATATAACATTTTATACAAATAACATACTTTTCACAAGACATTGATTTACAAACAACTTATCTTATACAAACTCATTTTACATGGTTATTCATTTAACCATACATTATTCTCTTATTTATACATATCATCTGATCTTATCGTTTTTCAAATGATTTACAAGACAAAGCAAATTACGAGGTTCATGACTAAACATTTTCTCAAACATAAGTCATGAATTCAGTTTTCACAAAACCTATGTATCTCACAGGCATTTTTATGCTGACGTACCTATTTTCACATGTGTTTTCAGGAGATGATGCATAGGACTTATCAAGACATACTTAGGCAGACCTGTGCCTTAGTGACTTAAAACGAGACAAGAACTAGTTAATTTATGTTATGTACTCTTTAGTTCTTGTTTAAAACAATGTAAACTTTCATGTTTGATTAATAAAACGAAACTTCAATTGCCATGGATTTGAAACAATTAATTCTGTTACAACACTCCCCGACATTTCCGCCTTGTTTTGTATGTTCTACGTGGTCGGGGTGTGACATGAGCCAAGCACCACCTTTTATACTTGAAAACAGTAGCTTCACACGGCCCCGTGCCTAGTTGGCACGACCCCCTGTCCTTCCCTTCTCTGTCTTCATTTAATGTTGGTGTCAGCTCTTCTACACACACGGCCCTGTGTGTCAACGGCACGACCCCGTGTCTTCTGTACTTGTTGTACGGACCCAAATTTGCAAATATGAGAGTTGACCACGGCCCTGTGTCCCTTGTCTTTTTCTGTTTGTCTTTATTCTCTAGGAATCTTTAATGAGGATAGAGCCCATGCCCAACTGGCTCGGCCCCGTGCTTGGGTTCTGGTATTGTTATTTTAGTCTTCGGGGTGAAGCTTGGAGGGTCGGTATAGTGTGCCAACTTCTTTTCTTCGTATTTATGTTGGTTTTGGCCGTTAATTTGTTCCTTTTGTCCGTTTAAGCTCTTTTAATCCTGAAAATCAAATGTAAACAAAGAAACACACTTTTCCAACATTAGTACTAAAAAGGGTTGTTTTTATACCTCATTTGATATGATTTATATGTTGTATTTTGTGCATATCTAATACCCTCACACTTGAATCTTTGCTTGTACCCAAGCAAAAATCTTTATATTATTGCTTACACTCCCAAATAGAATGGGTAGAAGAAAAGTTTTGGGTCTTGTGTATAGAGTGTCGGGAATCCAAGTTCATTATTTATTCTTGTTTTAATCTTATTTACAATCCTATTCGACATGATTTATTTGGAACTTTTTAAGAAAAATGAATATTTATAAGCATAACATATATTTAAAATAAATATCTTATGCTCGTATTCGTTTATTAGATCGATCATTCACTCTCGTATCTCCATTATTCCCAGTTATTCTTTGTCTTATATACAACCCTCGTTTACGATCGATCTGCTTACACATTCGAATCCTAAAATACTTTCTTACTATTTAAAACTACATGCCATTCTTGTTTATGTGCCAAGACGCTTAATTGGCCGTTACCTTCAAAACCGTTTTATTTAAGATACCTAACTTTCTCGCTTCTCACCAATAAACAACCTTTCTACAAAACCGAAATATTTCATTGACCTTTTAAAACCAACAGTGCGCCACATTTTCATCAAAATACGAGCCGTTTTGTACAAAATTTCCCTTTTTAGGTATCACATTTCAAAATACCTCTTCATTGAATTATTCAAACCTGTTTAAACTCGCGCGGCTACACACACACATGCACGTTTTCCTTATGCTTAATGCCTCAACTTATTGTAGTCAAACAAACTCCTTTTACAAACCTATCCTTTCGTCCTTCAAAATTCATACTTTTCAAAAAATTTCAAAACTTCCAAGTCTCGATTTTAGAAAATTATTCTTTTAGCCAAAATGCCTTATTGTTGAATAAATTTCGGGATGAAATTTTCTAAAGGAGGGGAGACTGTAACGCCTTGCTTTTTCGTACTTTCCTTAATTTGAAAGTTTGAATCGTATTTCTATTTTTCGGAAACTCTTTCCTTTGTAATCATATCTCATCTTGAATCGTTGTAAATCCGAGACTTTGATCGTAATGAAATTGATCTTTATGTGGAATATACATTACTAATACATGTTTATACATCGATTCATACACACGTTTATTAACATAGTTCGTATCAAAAATTAACTCGTAAACAATTCTTGTGTAATCGTAATTCTTAAAACATTTCATTCATACACGATACTTGGTTATTCAATTGCGAAAATTATAATCATTCGACGCTTCATTATAAATTTCATCCTTGTTATCTACTTTGTGACATTAAACTTTTATAAACTTGTTCTTTTTACCAAGTAAACACTAGCATATGATGTCCATACTTCAAAAATACCAAGCCACACCTTAATATATGTTAATTATATAATAAATGGCACCAAATAAACAAATATATATCAATTAACTAACAAAAATAAAATAAAATAAAAAGTGGACAGCCCCCCTTGGGCTGGGTTTAGTGGCTTGTTTCAAGGTTAATAACCCACTGATCTTGTCCAAAGCCTAACCCATTGAAACCCTAATCCCTTCCCTATATAATGAACATTTCCCCATCCTTTATCCCACTTTTACAAGCCTCCAAACACATCAAAAACCCTCCCAAACTCAGCTGAGTTTCAGCAACATTTCAGAAAATTCCAGCCATAAAAAGTGAGTTTTAACTCACTTCCACTTCAATTTTCTTCTTATACAAAACCCTAATCCCTTCCCTATATAATGAACACTTCCTCATCCTTTATCCCACTTTTACAAGCCTCCAAACACTTCAAAAACCCTCCTAAACTCAGCTGAGTTTCAACAACCTTTCAGAAAATTCCAGCCATAAAAAGTGTGTTTTCATTCACTTCTACTTCAATTTTCTTCTTGTTTCTTCTTCTACAACACTTGGATAACCTCTAGAAAGGTTCTCACAAGTTTTCCTGGGCAAACTAATGTCAAACCTCACCATTTTTGAGGTCCAAAGTGCACCTAAATTCTGCTCATTTTTATCTTCATGTTTTGGAAAAAACTCATGTTTTCTTCATACATTCCTATGTCTGTATGCCACTAATCAAGACTATGATTTTGTGTGCCTTAAAAAAAGGTGCTAACATACAAATTCAGAGGTTTTAATCCTCTAAACTCTATGTTTTTAAAAGGGTTTTAACCCACAAGTGATGAACAAGTCTTGAACTTGTGTATGTGTGATTATTTGGATAGCTTGGGCTATCGTACTTACAAATCCACACATCACTTGATGTTTTCCTTATTAGCTAGTATGTATTTCATTTCCATAATAATAATCCATTCATGACCGTCCTTGTTGTCTCATCACAACTTGTGCATTGGTTAATACAAAAGAGGTTTTAAAATGGAAGATTTATCTTCCTACCTCTATGCATGACTTCTATGATAATCTTGTTATATTATTGGACCATAACTTATGATATATACTATATTTGAATATATAATATCCATAGTAACCGAATCTTTGATGATAATCTAATGATGATTTGTTAAAATACTAAGTTACATCATCTAAGGACCTAGTTCTCGTTACGATTCTAATAGGTATTAAACCTATAAAACCATTCTAACCCCTATGGGTTTTCATAGTATCAAGAACGAGTACTAAGTCTAGGTGATTACTTTTGTATATTTACTTTTGCTATACTTTTGAATTCCGAATCCCGACTCTAAACATACCTTGAACTCTAATCTGTATACATTCGACCTCCTAAACTCATTTGCTCGTAACACTTGGATAATCGGAAGAATTAGCAATTTTGTGAGTATACTTGACCCATTTTACCGTTTTCACACTTTTGGGTGTAACATGTTTTCATATACGAAACACACTTAGTATACATATTCTTATGCAAATATACAAACAAACAATCCAATACATGCTTACTATTTGTTATGCTTGATTCGTGTTTTCTAGGTGATTCTTATGTGATGAACTTGTCATTAGCTTCGTACGAGCCTCCACTTAACATGTATAGCGCTATAGGAGTAACGCACCACCCATATTTTTGAGGTCATGTTAAGTTAATCATTCATTCATACTTGCATAAACAGAGGGTTGACTTGTAAATCGCATGCCAGTTTATACGTTAATCTTGATAACTAGGTTTGCCATGTAGATTGTTCGCTATCATTTTTATATTTATATGCTACTACACAAAACTTGTATACTCGCCAATACGTTTGTATTGAACTACGATTTTAAACATCTTACAGGTTGATGATGTCGATGCTATGAAACTGAAGTAGCGATGATGCCTAGATACACATATAGACGCCTTAGGTTTTAATACGTTGTATCAAGTTTGTACTTGTTTGTTGTATTGTTTCTTGTATTGAACATGTTATATTTCAACTCCCATGTATTGCAACACTTTTGCTATGAATGAAATCAATTTATCTTTAATTCTATTGTCACAATTAGCGTTATGTATGATGAGCAATCTATCTTCGTCTCACTCTGATATTTCCGCCATCGGTTGGGGTGTGACAATGTAAGGGTATTTTAGTACTTTTATACCTCAGAGATTGTTTATATAAATAATCAAATTAACGAAACACCAAACAACAATCTCTTTCTTCCTTCACTATAAGTTTTTTTTTCATTTGTATATATTAAAGAATTGTTTTTTTTTTATTTTTTATTGTTATTTTTTTTGTTATTTTTATGATTATTATTTAATAAAACTCATATTTAATATATAAAACTAAATATGTCTTTTTCTAAAAGTTTTTGTTTTTTTACAAACAACTTTTTAAGATTGTTCGCTTTTTAAACCGTTTATCTATGTGACATTTGTGCTCTGTAAACACTGTACGATGTAGAAAATATCAATTATCAATGAAACAATGTGTTTTGTTCTCAATGTTTGTTTATTCGTGTATGAAAATTTCACGTTTTGATTCTAGTTCGATTTCAAGCTTTTAATCACTTTCTGGAAAGTTATACGCAAATTATTACGTAAACGTGATCAGTTTAATGTGACAAACACTCCGGAACAGTGAAATAAGCTTAACATACCTTAAATAACCTTTACATAACTTAGAAATAAGTTTTAAAGAGTTTGGTGTGTCAAAAACAAGTTTACTCGATCACATGGACTATTTGCGAAACTGCAAAAGTCTACCGATTCGTATAGCAACGTACACTCCAGAACATGATTATAAGCTAAACATACCCTAAATATCCTTTACATAGCTTAGAAATAAGTTGAGGGGTTCGGTATGCGAAAATATGCTTATTTGATCACAGGGACTAAAAGCGTCAAAACTGTGAAAGTATGCATATACGTGCATATCTTGCGTTCTGACCATATCCGGACATCCAAAAATTTTTGTAATCACTAAAATATTGAATTTTATTGATGGGAATGAAAAAAATACCATTCGTTTCGCAATTTTGGTCGTTTTCGCGTTCGTTACGACATCCGTCGTAATTAACCAAAAAACGCAACTATACAGCCAAACGAACCGACATCCGTGACATTTTTTAGCATAATTCAAGTTAAATATACTTTAACTTCATCATGGAGCTTGAAAATGGGTTTGACGAGTGTTAGAAGTGCCAAAACGCGACAAACCAAGCTTAGGGGCTGAAACTGGCAATTTTCAAAACTTGTTGATCTGCAGAAGCCATACGGACCGTATGGCAAGGACTCTTACGGTCCGTAAGGTATCTCCAGCACAGCAGAAACCAGAATCCTTCAAACAGCCTGCTGCACTTGATTTTATTCATTGTTTTTGCATCTTGTGGGCTGGTTTGTGTGCTCTCCAAGTCCTCCAATCAATGCCTAATAAGTGTATGGTCATGATCATGCTTTGATCAACTCAAAAACACATGGCAATGATCCAATGTTGCTTGAATTCCTATAAATAGCAATGCCTTTCAACACTCCAATGTGCTCATTCACTTCTTCTTCTCATATTTGCTCTATTGAGGCTACCACACTTGGTTGGAGGCCTCAAATCTGAGTTTTCTTAGTCATCTTTCCAAGCTTAGGACTCTTGTAAGTGTTCTTTCATGCTTGTTTATTTATTTCAAGCAAGAAAGTGAAACAGTGTTTGACTTTCAGCTTTGACCATGATTTGGTCAAGACAAAGTTCGTTTGAACTTTGCAACGTGAGCGTAATCAAGATGGTTATAGTCCCTTGCGACTATACCTACTGATTACCACGTTGACTAGTCGAAGTGATGAGTCAAAGTTTGGGTCAAAATGCACGATTATGTGCACTTTGCGACGAAACTATTTTCGGGTATCAAAACTGTAACACCCCCAAAATACCACCTGCGGGAACTCCGCGAGGCGTGTTACTCATCAGAGTTCGAGCCACCAATCAAATTGAACCAATGATAAATATTTAATTAAAACATGTCATGAATTACCAATAGAAAATATCAAACATAGGGTTACTCCCAAAGAGTTGTGTAGCGGAAGCATATAGTAAATCGTTTAACAATTGTTTCATAGTAAATGTTCAAAACCAACATTTCACTTATAAGTTAATCCAAGAGCCTCGATCCATGACCACTCCAGCACTCCCAGATAGCAAGTCCACGTCACGAATTCTAGCGACCTGCAAGCATGCAGACAAGTGTATCAGACGACGCTGGTGAGTTCAAGGTTTTGTTAACGTGTGTAGTTACCAGATATCTGTTAAGTCAACTCATCGTTTCGTTTTGGGATTGTTATTAATGTAGGAGAGTCTTATATACTGGAAGTGTGTCCAATATATACCATGGGAGTGTGCCCAATATAACCTGGGAGTGTGCCCAACCCCAATGCCCCTAACCAAGCATTGGTAATGATGTCCAGGTAACTAGATCACGCCCGTCCTTACGGCCCGGTGTGAGGGTGTCAAACCTAATAGCGCTATCAACTAGTTACCCCATTGCCTTACAGGCAACACGGTAGATGATCGATTCTGTGTTCAATAACCAACATCCCAAATAACAGTTTACCCAGTATTCCCTTTAGAAACGTTGACCAGATGTCCCAAACCACCGGGACGCATGCTTAGAAAAGTGCAGTGAACTCACCTTGGTTTGCTCGGTATGATTAACTACCCGCACACAGTAAATCAATCAGACCCTACGGTATTCATGCGTGCGTAATCAGTTACACATTCTCAAAGTTCACGTTCACATAAAAGTCATAGTGTGCATACAAACTACCACAGCAGTTATACAACTCATATAATCCCACAATTCACGTATCTGTTCCGAAACAATGTTTAACAGTTGTGTGTACCATACTAGGTGTACGAACAAGATTATGTCACTCGCTCATCAATAAACATCATTAGCAGTATTCATAATCATCCATCATTAATAGTAGATACGGTAGCATATTCATTCACCATTATGCATGTAATTTACCCAATTCAACACATCTTTTCATCATTTAATGCACATGTTAGGTTTACTGACAATGCTATAGGAATATGTATATTACTAGACTATATTTCACATGGCCACAAACCTACCACTACATTATAACTTTGTTATTTTCATCCATGCACAAAAACCATGACTTAGCCAATGATTCACAATATTCCAGTAACTACGTTTCATGTCATTAACCATCTAAATCGCTACCCCCTATTCCCATATACGATAAACTGGGCCGATCATCATTAACACGGATAGTCTACATCAAGCATCAAGAAACTTCAACACACATTTAGTTTGCATCAACATATAATATTACGGTTACGCTACACGAACCCAACCAATGTTCCCGGCCCATTAACCAATCCAGCAGATCAGTTACTAGGTCTGATCCGAACCCCAAACCCGCAGTGTGGACTTTATATGGCCATACGTATTCCGCGGTTATATGCGGCCCAGCCACGATCTCCCCCATTAATTCCCAATAATTCTAATATATTCATAACTATCAAACAACACTAATGGCCGACACTATTACACATTCATATGATTATTACTGAATTAATTCTGAAGTGGGTGACCCACACACCTTGGGCCGATGACCCATGTGCTAGATGTTGCACCGAACATGTGAGGGCCTGCCATATTTCTTAAATTCAACAAGTATTATTGTCTCAATCATCATGTACATTAACTATTAGTGCTAACTGATTACACGAAGAACAATATACAAACTGATTGACACCTTCTCCTAGATTACATACATGCCATAACAACCCATCACTAATTCACAACACATTGAATCTATGGCAAAACACAATACGAAAACATGTATATATCATCGAGCCGAGTTGCTACCTATGAACAATAATACACAATCATAACAGTCAACAAGTATAATTTACTAACCAAGAATCTAGGTTGACCGATTGATATGATGAGATGGAGGGGCTGCTACTGCCGACACACTTGTGGGGGGGTAGGGTTTGTTGTTGTGATTAGGGATTTTACAAAGTGTTTACGTTCAATCAGCTCTATAAGGTTAATACTTAAACAAGTGGGCCGATGATCAATGCTTTGGGCCGAAATCCTACTGAAGTTACACAAGGTGTGTAATGGCCCAAGGTTTAGTTTTTCTAAATCAGTTGCACGACGCGCGGAAGATTAAGTAGTTAAACGTACGCAATCATGTACAGTTAGTCAATTAAATGTACGTGATCAAGTAATGATACACAAAGCAGGCATATAAACATAAAAACACACGCTAAAAGTTGCGGAGTTTCGAGTAATGCTAACCTTAAATATTCGGGTTGTCACATCATCCCTAACTTGAAAGAAATTTCGTCCCGAAATTTGACAAGTAGGTACAGTGAGTAAAGTGAATATTCAGAATTGTTGCGGATTCTGCCCAGGTGTGACAAAAACACTTTGTTTTGATATCAAATCAGTTTTCTAACTTAGTTAAACATGTTTTAACATGTTTAACTCGTCACTTCTAGTTCAGTGCTTATTTAGGGTCGTAAGTCAAGCGGTCTCGACAACCACTTAGACTTTCGAACCCAGCCCGTTTGGTCGATCATTAGGATCCGACCAAACATATTTTGTGACCATAGTTGTATAGGGAATAACCTTCCGAGGTTATACCTTATGGTCACTTAGTTTAATTAGTTGTATGATAGGTAGTTTATATGCCTTAGGAAAATGACCAAATTGCCCTTTTCATGCATAATTTGAATTTAAGCATATGTAACTTAAATTTTGACACTTAAACTGATTATGTGTCACACCCTGAAATATCAGAGCTGGCGTGACTGGACAGCGGAAGCAAATAAGCTAAGACTTCTAGAAAATGAACACCCACTAAGTACTCGAATCTCCAATGGTTCTCCTATTCCATCCGTGCCATAATTTGAGAAAGAAACATGTGAAAAATCAACATAAAGTTGAGCGAGTTCATAGTTTGTTTGTAAAAGATTTGAAATAAATCTTTTTGAATAACCGGTTTTTGAAATATTGTTGAGAAAACGAAATTAAAATCATTTTCTTTGGCATGTTATATGGAGACTTTGTATTCGTATATCTTCGTATTTGTAACACATTATGTTCGTAAAACCATGTATTTGTAAACTCTTGTGTTTGTAAAATTTGTGTAACCGTCAATGCACACCCTGACATTGACATCATGTTTGCATAAACCTATGCTTTGAATTTGTATAAAACAAGGTATGTAATTTGTAAAGACGTATCTGAAACTGAGTTCTGTAAATGTAAGGAATACGAGATCGCTAATGGTTCGTGAGGCCACTAACATATGTAACGACATAGGAAGCTGTCACACCCTGGCTTTGCGGAAGCGTGGTTATTTTGGTGTGACTTCTTAATACCATAGCTTAACCATAACAAAGCTATATGAAGTAAAATCATGCAAGATCATCCATTTGATTAAGTTTTAAAACCAGAGTAACATACCATTGTCTTAGAGACTTACAACTTTATAACATAAAACATTGTCTTAAAAAAAAAACATAAACACCAACATGAAATAAACGCAGTTTAAGATTTGTGACTTGTCCAGGAAAGAGTCACATTTCCTAAACTGGGATGACCTTGGAACCCTTATGCAGCGGGAAAACATAACATACCGCGCCAGATCTTTAATTTCCTGAAATACATGTAAGTTGAAAAATCAACAATAATGTTGAGCGAGTTCATGTGTAAGTGAGTAAGTAAACCTTTGTGAGTATAAAAATAGTCTTGGTATGTAGCAAATAAGGGAATTGAGATCACCAATGGTTTGCAAGGCCACTGATATATGTGAAGTGCAAATAGGGAGACTCAAACCTAGCAGATTTCGCCACGGCATTAGTATGTGGACAAAGTCACCCCAAGGTCCGTTTCTAGTTTGGCCTGGGGCTGGGCTCGCTACACCCAGATAGATCTACCGCTCCTGTCCCTCGGTCCCGTTATGAGGACTAATGGCCTCATATTGCTCCTACCCACTCACATGATCTAAGTAGTAAACCTCCTTACGCTAACCATACCGTGTATAAAGTACTTGTAATCAAAGTAACATGTATTTCACCCCCGTAGTTAAGAAAACTGAAAACAGTTAGAGAAAAGGGGGACATGAACTCACCGTGGTGCGTCTCTACCAAGTATGCCTCCAAATCAAACAGCTGTTTGACGACCTACACGTGCTAACTCTATTAGACGGATGGCCGTGCCTTAGCTTTATGGTTTAAGTTTTTTTTTTTTTTGGGAAATAGTTAGGCAACTATTTCGTGTTTACATTCTGTATACTTGGTAGTTATTCTCCTTCCCAAGGATGGGGGATTTAATACATGTGCGTTCCCAAAATAATACTTAGTAATATTATTTTTACTCTAAAAATAATATTTACGTAGTTCACAAAATAATCATAAACACTTATACAAGTGATGTTGTGAAAAATATATACTAAATATATTTATGTATCACGTTTTATTTTGTGAAAATCCCACCTCCGATGTTTTGTAAATATATTCGTGGCGAAACTTATATTTTGAAAACAAGTCAAAATGTATTTCTAACACCTATAGTGAAAATATTTCTAAGTGTTAGGTTTTAGAAAAATTTCGCCAGAGTTTCCTCTGTAACTGGAGGTGGCCACGCTTTCAAGCGTATCATTTTCTTTTATAAATCAAACCAACAATCTTCATATTCAATCAAAACCATGTTCAAATCACAAACTAGTCAAAATATGTATATAAATCGCATAAACTTCATGAACTTGTGGTTTATCCAAACTGTGAAGTAAATCTCATTACTTTTAGTGGATCTTTATATAAAACAATCCGATTTTGTAAAAACCTCGTTTTTATGGAAGTTCCGTCTTTACAACTTCTCGTCAACTTTTACAAAAATAGTTATTTTGTCGAAACTTTGTGTTACACAAGTGTTTACACACTTGTGTGTTCTAAAAACCATTCTTGTTAGTGTAAGATCCATTTTTAGAAAGCATGATTTCTTTAACGCTTGGTCCTTTGAAAATACCACTTGCAGATACGTAGATCTGCTAGTTTTAAACACTATTCCACAAGTAAAAACATTTTTACACAAGTTCCTGATTCGTGTGTGGTAGAGTTTCACCCTTTAACCCTTGTTCTGTTCAAAACAACCTTATGTCATGATTCGTGATCATGACCAAACCGGGTTAAATGATGATCCGAGCTACCACAACATAGATCGGGTCTAAATAATCACAAATTTCAATTACTACAACATTTACACAACTAGTGAGCTTTTAACCATCATTTTTCATGTTTTTAGTAGACTTTAATGCACCATTTTGTAAGATTTCGAGTTTTAATCATTACACCACATATTAACCGCTTTAGATTAGTTCAAGATAGGGATTTAAACGTCATACCACTAGCTCGAGGCTAGGGAAGAATCTACACGCAAATGAGGTGGATAAAAGCTAGAGAAAGAGGTCCTTCGCCTTCCGATTGCACCAAGCTTTCTAATACGTGACCCTTGAAGCTTGTATGATCTTGTAATGTGGAGATGGAAGCCGAAAAATATGATGGATGGGCAAGGGGATCTCGGCCGAAGCCTTAGAGGGCAAGAGAGAGAGTAAATTTTGGGTGTTGGAATGTGAATGAGCTTAATGTGTAAAGGTTAGTATTTATAGACAAACATAAGATTAGTGTCCAATGGATCATGTGTCTCAATGATATTAAGTATTGTGATTAAAATAATCAAAAGAAATCAAAGGGTGTCCCCTC
This sequence comes from Helianthus tuberosus, assembly GCA_030545235.1. NCBI lineage: Eukaryota > Viridiplantae > Streptophyta > Magnoliopsida > Asterales > Asteraceae > Helianthus > Helianthus tuberosus. The sequence continues at coordinate 32,524 of JARYGA010039869.1, forward strand.
TAGTTTGGGGCCGGTTAGCAAGGGGGGGGGGGGGGTCTTGGTCCATTTCCAAGTATTAGTTAGTTACTAGTTAGGTTAAGTTAGTTAGTTAGGTACTTAATCCGGTTAGTAGTGTGTAGTATGTTATGA
>JARYGA010039870.1:0-28384 GCA_030545235.1 Helianthus tuberosus
TAAGATTCTGTGAGTAAAAGTTCGTTGGTTTACAATATGTGAAAAAGTGGGACCACCACTGGTTATTTTTTAAGTTGGGACCGTTGCCGACCAACGACTAATAGTTGGGATTATTAAAATACATTATTGCTTAAAAATGGGTGAAAGACTAGTGGTGGAACATGAGTGTGGTCACTGATTCCTAGACTTGGTTGTCAGTTCTGTTGAAAGAATAAACTAAGGGGGTTTCAGGTGAGAATTGACGATCTTCTAGGTAGCGATGCAGAGACGATGAACTAAGAGTGTGTGTGTGTGGGGGGGGGGGGGGGTACCCTTTGTATACAAAATTGCAAATCATAGACGATAAAGTGAGTGATGAGAATGTTGGCCGCCAGAGAAGAAAATTGCATATTTAACAAATAAATTTAACTAGATTTGGAAAAAATGACGAAAATGGTTAAAGATTTGGAACGTCAGGACATGATATGTTAAGAAATGGTTTTTGAGCTAAACTAGTTACTATGCTCGAACCGTAGGAACGAAAGCCGAATTTAACTCAAATTAAAAATAGCCTTTTGAACCCCGCCCCCCAAAGTGTTCCTAAAGAAATAAGTGACTCTATTATTGTCACACCCCAACCGATGGCGGAAACATCGGGGCATGGCACTGAGCGAAACAGATTGTCCAGAAGTTTCCATAACAATTATCATTACCATTCAATTTAAAATACACATGTCCCATACCATGTCTCAAACAGTAAACAAATTATTACAGATAAATCTAGGCAAATAATTTTGTTCCGACAACTCAGATTTATACATAGATAGTTTATTTATTGGTTTCTAGGACCCCTTTTCCAAGCTTCGATTTCATCACTGCGCAGGGAGCATACAAACAACCTAAGCACCTGTCACATACGTTAAAATAAAGTCAATACATAAAATGAAAAGGTGAGCATACAAGTTTGATAATAGCATATAGAGTTCGAATTCGTTTACGCATAACCAGCACGTACACATAGTGAAATGAAGCACGTTAGTTATCGACATAGATCCATCGATACCAATGACTGCGGGTTGACTGCCCGAGGCAGTTCGCAATACATGATTACCACCGTAATCCATGCAAGTAATTGTCCTTAACAACCCCCGTGTGAACGGGTGCTGAGTCCAAACTATAGTACTATCGTTGCTAAGGCAGGTAGACAGCATTCCATGTGTAAACATAACAAACAAGCATTCATAAGCCACGTATAACATGCATTAACGGTTAGCGTTCAAATAGTATTGAGTAGTGTGTTTGATGTGATTTGAATAGTTGCAACGTATGTAACACCCAAAAGTGCTTAAAGCAAAAAGGGATCGTGTATACTCACAGCGGTTGATGGATTGAAGGGAGCGCTTAGCGAGTAAGGTTAGCCTGAATAATTTGGTAGCATAACGATAAGTGACACGAAAATGATACAAAGTGTGAATGGGTCGGATAGCAGTTCGGTAGGATGGTAATCCGATCGGACAGCAATCCGTGCGGATAACAATTCGTTCGGATGGTCATCCGGTCGGATGGTAGTCTGGTCGGATGACTATTCGAGTGGATTGTTTCTTCCTATAAGAAAGATGTGTTTGTGTATGATGGCTTGTCTTTTGAAGTTTTCGTTGTAGCATTTTGAAAACATTGAAGTATCTCTATCCTTCAAGTCGGTCGATCGGATGGTCAGTCATGCGGATGACAATCCGTTCGGGTGGTCATCCGGTCGGACAGAAATCCGGTCGGACGGCGGCTCTAGTGACGAGGTTACTTAGTGAGAACCAGTTCACAGCAGAGGAGTCACTCGGTCGGATGTCCATTCGACCGGGTGGCAACCCTGTTAGTGAACATGTTGAAAATTGTTTAAGTCTTTAAAGTCCTAGTATCTCATGATCCGAAGAGTAATCCGGTCGGATGGTTGTCCGATCGGATGGTTGTCCGATCGGATGGCAATTCGTTCAATACTCAAACTTTAGATATGGTTGACTAAGTGTGGGACCCAAGGTGTTATCCGTTCGGACAACAATCCGTTCGGATGGTCATCCGGTCAGACAGTAGTCCGGTCGAACATCATTCCGTTCCAATTGTTCCGTTCGTCCTACCCTTGGTCGTTTTGATTGTTTGTCGTTTTATCGAGACGTTTTGACAACGTGTTAACCAATAGAACTCCATTTTGACCCTCGTGACCAAACCGACCAGGAATCACCCTAGTTCGGCTGGTTATCGGCTCAAGACGGTTGTTCTTGTTTAACCCGGAATCGGTGGTCTCGTGATTAGAATCCAGATCTTGAGCTAGTACAACACTAAGAATAAGCGGAAGACTATATCAGGGTCGGATCCTATCGGTTTTGAGTGTATTGAGTGTAAAAGAGTTGAAAGAAAGTTAGAACCATCTTTCAATCCTTTTTCACCATGTTTACGTTGAGATCTAGTAGAGATCTTTGTGTATATGTGTGGAAATCGGTTAGATCTAAGTTGTTCTTGGTGGATTGAAGTCAAAACATGAAGTTCTTCAAGAACACATGATGACGTCATCCTAGAACACCCGATATCTAGTGATTTCACGGTTAAAAGTTAAGATTTAAAAGATAGAAAGGTGTAGGAGTGCGTGTAGATCAAGAAAGTACAAGATTTAGGTCAAGATCTTACCGGGATTGAGAGAAATCGGAGAAAAGGTGAAGAACACGAGCTGGTCGGACAGAGGTTTCCAAAAGTAGAAAGGTTTGAGAGTGACAAGGGTATTTATAGGATTCCAAAAGGGGAAAGTGTTGTCCGGTCGGATGGCACACCGCCCGGATGACTATCCGGTCGGATGACATCTCGGTCGGATGGCACCTGACGCCCATGACCAAGTGGCTATCCGGCCGGATGGCACTTGGTTTGTGTGTTTGACGCGACGATTTTTGACGTTTCGATTTCGGTTGCGAGCGATGCGAATGCGATGGAGTTTCCTATTCAAATTACTTTTAATCCCAACCACTCATATCTCGCACTATCCCTTCTCCACTAATTATCATAGTTCGATTGTGATTCGAGTTCTATGTCGATTGAGTTCGATTGCGTTTCGAGTTCGATTGCGATTCCACACATAACATAAATGATCATGCACACGTAACACATAAGGCATACACACACGTAAAACAATAATTAAAATACGTAGTTCGAGTTGCGATTTGATTCGATGTCTATTTGATTAGCATAGTTTGATTATCGTTTAGCTTTATCGCATTGTTACTTCCTATAGTTCACAGTCGTAGGTCGATTAGATTGCGAGTAACACACGTCGATTGTTGTATTTATTGACACTTACTCCACATAATACAACTAAATTAAACACATAAAAGAAATTCACTATAAGTCAAGTTGCGCGAAATCGGTCGTTGACTTTGACCTTGACTTTGACTTCTCGAAAACACGGGGTGTTACAGCTTCCCCTTGTTTAGGGAATTTCGTCCCGAAATTAAGCTGGAAGTTGTATATCATCGTGAATCACGTTTGAGAACTTTCTCTTTCTAGACTTTCCCCTTAAATAACTGCGGGTACTTTGCCTGTGAACTCTGCGCCTCGTTTGCCTTCCCATCGGACTTTAACAATAGGAATGTGAGAGCGTCTGAGTTGCTTGGTTTGGCGGTCCATGATTTCGACAGGCTTTTCCACGAAGTGTAATGTTTCGTTCACTTGCAGGTCATCGAGTGAAACGTGTAAGTCGTGGTCGGCTAGGCACTTTCGGAGGTTTGACACGTGGAAAGTCGGGTGGACGTTACTAAGTTCCTCCGGTAGTTCGAGTCTGTAGGCGACTTTTCCTATCCTTTCCAGAATCTTAAACGGTCCAACATATCAAGGCGCGAGCTTCCCTTTCTTGCCGAATCGGACCACACCCTTCCAAGGTGATACCTTTAGGAGTACGTAGTCACCAACGTCAAATTCAAGGGGTTGCGTCGTCTATCGGCATAACTTTTCTGTCGATTCCGAGCTTTAACCAGGTTGTCTCGAATTTGGAAAATTCTGTCTGTCGTTTCTTGTAATAGCTCGGGACCGGTTAATTGTGAGTGACCGATCTCGTTCCACACAATAGGCGATCGACATCTTCTTCCGTATAAAGCCTCGAATGGTGCCATTTGAATGCTAGAATGATAGCTGTTGTTATACGAGAATTCGACTAACGGCATGTATTTATCCCAATTACCACCGAAGTCTATGACACACGAACGGAGCATGTCCTCAAGAGTACGAATCGTTCTTTCAGTCTGACCGTCGGTTTGAGGGTGGAAAGCGGTACTTAGATTTAGCGATGTACCGAGTGCCATTTGAAATGTTTCCCACAGTCGCGAGGTAAACCGAGCGTCACGATCAGAGATGATATCACGAGGCGTCCCATGATTACAAATGATCTCGTCGGTGTAGATTCGGGCTAATCGTTCTACCTTGTAGTCTTCCCGTATTGGCAGAAAGTGAGCTGATTTGGTCAAACGGTCAACCACAACCCTAATGATGTCGTGACCTGATGACGTGTGTGGTAGCTTTGTTATAAAGTCCATAGCTATACTCTCCCACTTTCACATGGGGACCGGTGGTTGTTCGAGTAAGCCAGAGGGTCTTTGATGTTCAGCCTTGACTCTAGCACAAGTTAGGCATTTTCCAACATAGAGAGCCATATCCCTTTTCATGCCCGGCCACCGGTACTTATAACGAAGGTCCTGGTACATTTTGTCGGCACCGGGATGAATAGAATACCGGGATTTGTGGGCTTCGACCATCAAGATCTGTCGTAAATTGGTCCGTTTGGGAATCCAAATTCGGTCCAGAAAGTGGAATATCCCATTCGACTTGCTCACAAGCTGGGCTCCATCGTGGTAGATTCTTTCCTTCTTCAGAGTGCGTTCGTTAAAACACACATGCTGAGCTTCACGGATGAGGGTCTCGAGGTCGTATTGGGTTTGAACATTACGAGTGCTAAGCAGATAGCTCCGTCTGCTGAGTGCGTCGGCAACAACATTTGCCTTGCCTGGGTGATAACGAATCTCACAGTCGTAATCGTTGAGAAGTTCTACCCATCGGCGTTGACGCATATTAAGTTCCTTCTGATTAAAGATATGTTGTAGGCTCCTATGATTGGTGAAGATCGTACACTTGGTACCATACAGGTAGTGTCGCCAAATCGTTAACGCAAAAACAACTGCGCCTAGCTCGAGATCATGGGTTGTATAGTTCTTCTCGTGGATTTTGAGCTGACGAGATGCGTAAGCTATAACCTTGTCCCGCTGCATAAGGACACAACCAAGACCAAGGTTGGAAGCATCACAATAGACAATGAAATCGTTGTTTCCGTCGGGTAATGTGAGAACAGGAGCATTGCAAAGCATGTGCTTGAGGGTTCGAAAGGCAGACTCTTGTTCAGTTCCCCAAACAAAAGGCTTGTCTTTATGCATGAGAGCGGTAAGCGGCACAACGATCTTTGAGAATCCTTCGATAAATCGTCGATAATAGCCCGCTAGTCTGAGAAAAGAACGGACTTCAGATGGGTTCTTAGGTGTAATCCAACTCTTGACAGCTTCAATCTTCACAGGATCGACGTGAATACCTTGACTATTAACGATGTGTCCCAGAAACTGAACTTCCTCCAACCAGAATTCACACTTGGAGAACTTGGCATAGATTTGGTTCCCCTGGAGTAGCTCGAGAACCAAACGTAGATGTTGCGCGTGTTCGGCTTTCGATTTGAAATAGATCAAGACATCGTCAATGAATACGATGACGAAATGGTCGAGATATGGTTTACACACGCGATTCATCATCCATGAAAACCGCGGGTGCGTTGGTTAAACCAAAAGGCATAACAACGAATTCGTAGTGGCCGTAACGAGTGCGAAACACGGTTTTGGGTATATCCTCCTCTTGAATACGTAGCTAATGATATCCCGAGCGTAGATCGATCTTCGAGAAGCAAGTAGCACCTTGTAGCTGATCAAACAAATCATCGATGCGGGGTAGGGGATAGCGGTTCTTGATAGTTAGCTTATTCAATTCCCGATAGTCGATGCACATCCTGAACGACCCATCCTTCTTTTTGACGAAAAGGACTGGCGCGCCCCAAGGAGAGGTGCTTGGGCGAATGAAGCCTTTCTCAAGTAATTCCTGGAGTTGGTTTGAGAGTTTGCGCATTTCGGACGGCGCGAGTCGGTAGGGAGCTTTGGCAATAGGGTTGGCTCCAGGAATGAGGTCGATACGAAAGTCGATATCACGACTTGGCGGTAGTCCGGGAAGATCCTCTGGAAAAACATTAGGAAATTATCGAACCACAGGAACGTCCTTTACTTCCTTCTTCTCTTTCTTTTCTTTCTCTGCTACTACAATGTTAGCCAAGAAAGCCTTGTATTCCTTGCGGAGATACTTGCTAGCTTGAACACATGACATGAGCTTGAGACCCTTCGAGGTAGTATCACCGTAAACACACAATAAATCACCATTCGCCAGCGAGAATCGGATCATTTTGTCGAAGCACACAACTTCAGCATGGTTTTCACGAAGAAAGTCCATGCCTATTATGATGTTAAAACTTCCGAGTTGCATCGGAATAAGGTCGATTGGAAAGATGTGATTGTTGAGCTCAAGAGTACAATCACGAAGCACAGAATTAACGGCGACAGTTCTTCCGGTAGCGACTTCAACATCGAACGTCGAGGAGAGTTGGGAGCGTTTACCACTAAGGAGTTTCTCGAATTCGAACGACACAAAGCAATTATCGGGTCCAGTATCAAATAAACACGAAGCATAAATACCATTCACAAGGAACGTACCATTAACTACGTTGTTGTCGGCTTGGGCTTGGCGCACGTTGAGGTTGAAAGTTCGTGCGCGTGCTGCTTGTTGCTGTTGCTGCTGTTGTTGCTGGTGTTGAGGCTGCTGCTGCTGGGGCTCTTGTTTCACGACCCTGTTTGGGCACATGTTGGCGAAATGGTTAGGATCGCCACATGCGAAGCAGGCTCTGGCGTTGACCGCGGGTGCCGGAGGAGCTTGTTGACCCTGAGGGGCGGTGAGTAGAGCTTGATGAGCAGGAGCTTGTAGAGCATGGCAGTTGGTAGTAAAATGGCCGTACATATTGCAATGAGCACAAAAACGGCAAGCGATGGTAGTCGGGAGGTGGTAGGTACAAGTAGGGCAGAGCGGGTGTGGCCCAGTGTATGCACGCTTTGCAGGCGGTGCATTTGCCACAGGCGCCGCTACTTGACGCTGTTGGGCTGGTACAGCTTGAATCGGTGCAGCAGTGATCGCACAGTTCTTGTTGTTGGAGCTGTTCTTTCTCTTGTTCTTCCTCTTGTTGCTTGATGAGGTGGTGGTTTCAGCAGTTGGTGCGGCGGTGGTAGCTTGATGCAGGTGCTTCGAAGTTTTATCCCAGACACCGGCCTTGACCCGCTTTTCGTTGATTTCAGCAGCCAGTAGATAAGTTTCTTCGATCGTCGTAGTCTTAGCCGCTTGAACGAAATCAGCAACACAGTCAGGCAGGGCTCGAATATACTTCTTGATTGCCATGACTGGAGTCATGACCTGATCGGGGCAAATGATGCTGAGCTATTTGAAGCGAGCAGTGAGCGCAACATTTTCACCATCCTTTTGCTGTATGTGCCAAAATTCATCCTCTAGCTTCTGACGTTCGTAAGGAGGGCAGAATTCTTCCAGCATGACTTCTTTGAGCTCGTCCCACGACAGACCGTAGGCTGCATCGTTCCCTCGCTTGTTCCTCTCGGCCGTCCACCAGTCTAGTGCACGGGACTGGAAAACGCCTGTAGCATTCAGAGTTCGGAGGTCATCGGGGCAACCACTCTGTCGTAGAGTGACCTCAATGGAATCAATCCATTGGAATAGTGCAGTAGGACCTCCCTCGCCAGTGAATTCTTTTGGCCCACATGACTTGAATTGCTTGAAATTGAAGGCCTTGGCGGTAGCTTTAGGAGCTTCGGTCCTTGATTCCTCAGATGATTTGCTGGCGTTCTCGTAAACATCACTCACAACCTTTGCTACACTTTTAGCGATGATGGCAGCAAGGCGCTTGTCTCTCTTTTCTTGACGAGAAAGTAAGGGATGACGGGATCCAGATGACATTGTCTGCAACAGACATCGTCACAGGACTCAAAACATTGTATTCGAATCTCACCCCACACGTCTACTACTTACTAAAGCTTAGGAACACGCAATGTAACACGTATCACATAAACACATAGGCACATAATCACAGATTCACATAAACACAGAAGCACATAAGCACGTAGAGCACAGAATCACAGAACACGTAAGTAAGAATTCACAAGATGCAGTCAGAATACAGAAACCTATCATTTACAGTTCGTGATCGTCCGAATATAGCGTTCGCGTTTGATATATCGAGTCGTGTAGTATAAGCGTATAGTATAGCATAAGGTCGTCCATAATTTAGCGATTTGTTAGCGATTTGAGATAGAAATGTAGTGCGAGTCGTGCGTGTCGATTGAAGTGAAAGCAAAAATCGAGTAAATCTCCAAAATTTAAACACATAAACAGGTAAATACACATATTTAAGCACATAAAATCGACGAAACATCAGAGTCGGCAGTTGCGGGCTCAGAATCGAAACACATAAAAATCGAGAAATAGATTGTCTGCGGCTAGTAGACTTCGACTACCCAAAGTGGTTCGACTATTCACAAAGACTTGTCGTGCACATTTGACCTTCAGGACAGCGCCTTTGCCTCGATTCTTGGGCATTGGGCACGCATCCCGTTAGTCATATCGTGACTTTAGGTCGTTGGAGTCCGTCGAGACTTTGGTGAGAGTTTTTGTAAAACCAAATTGAGTCAGGAATAGCTATCAAGATTCGGGTTTCACCCCTGACTTAACAACTTTTGCTCCTGAGCTTTAATAAAATAGAGGAGATTATTCATCAAAATACGGATTTCACTCCTGATTTGGCATAATTCTCCCTGTTTGTAGATAAAATGCGGGTTGTCGAGCAACTTTAGTCGAGAGTTTGCGGTTTTCACACCTATTCTCGACTTTATTGCCCATTCATTTTTGAAAATTCGGGTGCAGTGATAGTGTAGCATAAGCGAGAATAGTAAGAAATAAGTTCGTACATAATCCCTACTGGATGTACTCAAGTTGGTCTGTTGGTTCCTAACTATAGACTAGGTCTCTAAGACATCGACCCGGACTAGGTCGTGTCTTGCCTAATTCCCTATAGTTATGGCTCTGATACCAATCTGTCACACCCCAACCGATGGCGGAAACATCGGGGCATGGCACTGAGCGAAACAGATTGTCCAGAAGTTTCCATAACTATTATCATTACCATTCAATTTAAAATACAAATGTCCCATACCGTGTCTCAAACAGTAAACAAATTATTACAGATAAATCTAGGCAAATAATTTGTTCCGACAACTCAGATTTATACATAGATAGTTTATTTATTGGTTTCTAGGACCCCTTTTCCTAGCTTCGATTTCATCACTGCGCAGGGAGCATACAAACAACCTAAGCACCTGTCACATACGTTAAAATAAAGTCAATACATAAAATGTAAAGGTGAGCATACAAGTTTGATAATAGCATATAGAGTTCGAATTTGTTTACGCATAACTAGCACGTACACATAGTGAAATGAAGCACGTTAGTTATCGACATAGATCCATCGATACCAATGACTGCGGGTTGACTGCCCGAGGCAGTTCGCAATACATGATTACCACCGTAATCCATGCAAGTAATTGTCCTTAACAACCCCCGTGTGAACGGGTGCTGAGTCCAAACTATAGTACTATCGTTGCTAAGGCAGGTAGACAACATTCCATGTGTAAACATAACAAATAAGCATTCATAAGCCACGTATAACATGCATTAACGGTTAGCGTTCAAATAGTATCGAGTAGTGTGTTTGATGTGATTTGAATAGTTGCAACGTATGTAACACCCAAAAGTGCTTAAAGCAAAAAGGGATCGTGTATACTCACAGCGGTTGATGGATTGAAGGGAGCGCTTAGCGAGTAAGGTTAGCCTGAATAATTTGGTAGCATAACGATAAGTGACGCGAAAATGATACAAAGTGTGAATGGGTCGGATAACAGTTCGGTAGGATGGTAATCCGATCGGACAGCAATCCGTGCGGATAACAATTCGTTCGGATGGTCATCCGGTCGGATGGTAGTCCGGTCGGATGACTATTCGAGTGGATTGTTTCTTCCTATAAGAAAGATGTGTTTGTGTATGATGGCTTGTCTTTTGAAGTTTTCGTTGTAGCATTTTGAAAACATTGAAGTATCTCTATCCTTCAAGTCGGTCGATCGGATGGTCAGTCATGCGGATGACAATCCGTTCGGGTGGTCATCCGGTCGGACGGCGGCTCTAGTGACGAGGTTACTTAGTGAGAACCAGTTCACAGCAGAGGAGTCACTCGGTAGGATGTCCATTCGACCGGGTGGCAACCCTGTTAGTGAACATGTTGAAAATTGTTTAAGTCTTTAAAGTCCTAGTATCTCATGATCCGAAGAGTAATCCGGTCGGATGGTTGTCCGATCGGATGGCAATTCGTTCAATACTCAAACTTTAGATATGGTTGATTAAGTGTGGGACCCAAGGTGTTATCCGTTCGGACAGCAATCCGTTCGGATGGTCATTCGGTCGGACATCATTCCGTTCCGATTGTTCCGTTCGTCCTACCCTTGGTCGTTTTGATTGTTTGTCGTTTTATCGAGACGTTTTGACAACGTGTTAACCAATAGAACTCCATTTTGACCCTCGTGACCAAACCGACCAGGAATCACCCTAGTTCGGTCGGTTATCGGCTCAAGACGGTTGTTCTTGTTTAACCCGGAATCGGTGGGCTCGTGAGTAGAATCCAGATCTTGAGCAAGTACAACAATAAGAATAAGCAGAAGACTAGATCAGGGTCGGATCCTATCGGTTTTGAGTGTATTGAGTGTAAAAGAGTTGAAAGAAAGTTAGAAACCATCTTTCAATCCTTTTTCACCATGTTTACGTTAAGATCTAGTAGAGATCTTTGTGTATTTGTGTGGAAATCGGTTAGATCTAAGTTGTTCTTGGTGGATTGAAGTCAAAACATGAAGTTCTTCAAGAACACATGATGACGTCATCCTAGAACACCCGAGATCTAGTGATTTCACGGTTAAAAGTTAAGATTTAAAAGATAGAAAGGTGTAGGAGTGCGTGTAGATCAAGAAAGTACAAGATTTAGGTCGAGATCTTACCGGGATTGAGAGAAATCGGAGAAAAGGTGAAGAACACGAGCTGGTCGGACAGAGGTTTCCAAAAGTAGAAAGGTTTGAGAGTGACAAGGGTATTTATAGGATTCCAAAAGGGGAAAGTGTTGTCCGGTCGGATGGCACACCGCCCGGATGACTATCCGGTCGGATGACATCTCGGTCGGATGGCACCTGACACCCATGACCAAGTGGCTATCCGGCCGGATGGCACTTGGTTTGTGTGTTTGACGCGACGATTTTTGACGTTTCGATTTCGGTTGCGAGCGATGCGAATGCGATGGAGTTTCCTATTCAAATTACTTTTAATCCCATCCACTCATATCTCGCACTATCCCTTCTCCACTAATTATCATAGTTCGATTGTGATTCGAGTTCGATGTCGATTGAGTTCGATTGCGTTTCGAGTTCGATTGCGATTCCACACATAACATAAATGATCATGCACACGTAACACATATGGCACACACACACGTAAAACAATAATTAAAATACGTAGTTCGAGTTGCGATTTGATTCGATGTCGATTTGATTAGCATAGTTTGATTATCGTTTAGCTTTATCGCATTGTTACTTCCTATAGTTCACAGTCGTAGGTCGATTAGATTGCGAGTAACACACGTCGATTGTTGTATTTATTGACACTTACTCCACATAATACAACTAAATTAAACACATAAAAGAAATTCACTATAAGTCAAGTTGCGCGAAATCGGTCGTTGACTTTGACCTTGACTTTGACTTTGACTTCTCGAAAACACGGGGTGTTGCAATTATGGATTTAGATACACATTGTATAGGCCCAAATATGTAGTATTCACCCCAATTATATACTGAACTTACTAAAAGGAAAATTTAAAAAAAATTAGCTATCACACATGTAAATAGATATATAGTCAACATTTATAGGGATATAATACGAAGAGATGGAATTGAAGACGATGAAGAATGAAAAGAAACATGCTTTAACACTTTCTTCTGATAAGTGCTTTTATAATGAATAAAGCAAATAGTAGGTACTTGTAATCCACTATCTAGTTCAAAGTTATAAAAAGATGGTCCCATGTGAAATTAGAAATACAAGACTAGATGATATTAGGACTTCTTTAGAGAAAGGAAAAGTAATATCATATATATGAAATGAAAACCATAATAAACGAGCCGAGCCATGACCCGAGCCGAGCTTGGCTCAATAACAAAATGAGCCAGCTCGGCACACGTCATCCCATATTGAGTTTTTTACCTAGATTTTCTCGAGCAAGCTACGAGCAAAGTCGTAAGCTTTGTGAACAACCCTATGTAAAAGTAACCTCTTTGAATGAAAAGTAATGAGTCACATATATTATGAGTTATGACATTTAAGAAATGCATAACTCTAAAGTCTTGTTCACCATATCTGGATCAGTAGGTTGTGCCATGGGCGAATTCAGACCACATTTGTGGGTTCCTTGGAACCCAGTGTGTTTGGAAAAAAATGGAAAAATTAATGAAAACTTTATAGAATTTAGAAAATAAATAGTGAGAATTAAAAAAAAATTACTAAAAGAAACCCATTAGAATAAAATCTTGGATCCGCCACTGGGTTGTCCTTTACCATTGACTAAAAAAGAGTATGAGATGTATCATCCCATGATAATTAACCTAGCTTCTATGTTTTTTTAAAGAGATGCGAAAGATCTATAATAGTGGCGGAACCTAAACATTATAATTGGGGAGACCGAATACATATATTTAATTTGAGTTTTTGGATTAGAAAGGATCCAACCAAATAGAGATAATATTTTCTAAGATAATAGGCTACACTTACACTTATAAGCCTAAAAACATGAGGAATCTGAGCACCTTTTGGCCCTTAGTAAGTTCCGCCCATAATCTATAATCTCCAATGAAAACACTTTTAACACTTGTAAGATAATTTTCAAACAACAAATATAATACTTACGTTATATATAAAACAAACAATTGATATTATAGTACATTCCGATCATTTTCTCTTTTGCCATAAACTTTTATGTAAGTTCTATTAGGGCACTCCGTGTGGGGTTGTCCAGGCCCGGCGACGCCCCCCCCCCCCTCCCCAACACACACACACATCATTCCGGGTGGCTCGTCAGCGTCTTGAACGTCGGGGTTGGGACGATGAGGACGGGAGGTAAAGGACAAAAAATGTTGCATCTTCTTCTCACACACACATATACATACAACATATATATATATATATATATATATATATATATATATATATATATATATTTTAGATCTATCCCCCATTTCCTTAGGTCCATCCTCTTTGCTCTATCCCCACACACATTATACGTGGCCTGACGTGAAAGTCCATCCTCCATCAACCATACCGAGTATCCTCATGATGAATTTTATCATATATGATCAGGTAACTTTTTTGTTCTTTTTATTATTTGTCTTGTTTCCAAATGGTATGATATGCATTCCCCACATATTCGAGTTTAACTTTTTATTTCTTTACAATGGATGGCTTAAAAGTTTGTACCCAATATCGGATTATTTTCGTTTTTCTTCTAAACTACTTTTCCACGTGTATAGATATTATATATATTAATATATAACCACTTCTTGTCTTCAACTACTCGTGTATTAAATATTATAGTTATATGTAAAGATAGGTTATGTGTAGTGGAAGCAAATATCTTAGCTTCCTGACAAAAGAAACCATCAAAGGTTTCTTAGTTTTCCATTATTTACCTTCTCATAACATACTATTATATCATTCATCCATTTCATTCTATATTATTATCTTAATACATACACACATCTTTAAATAATCTATATTAGAATCTTATGTTTTGTTTTTACAGAAATAAAAAGAAGTATAAGGTCACATGATTAATTAATTAGAATGATAATAACCTATTTAATTTTAACAAGAGGTGATTTTTACATGATAATAGTTAGATGTTTACACGACAAATATTTTATGTGTAAATCAATTCGATAAATGTCACTAAATAGTTAGCATTCACTTTTTCAGTGAGCTATGTTGGCAATTGTGTTTATTTGTATTATGTCACTACTAGAAAACTACATTTTTTCCTACAAAAGTTTCCTACAAATTTCCCACAACTCAATTTTTTTTACAATTTTCCTACAATTTTTTGACAAAAAAGAAAAACAAAAAAAAAACCCAAAACTTATCCACAATTTTCCTACAAAATTGCCACACAACAAGCATTTGTAGCAATTTTGTAGCAAAATATATTATATTTGTGACAAAATTCCTACAAAATAAATAAGAAATTTAAATTATTTGTTACTATAGCAAAATAAATAATTTAAAAAATAAATTTTCATAATTTGTGGGAAATTTGTAGCAACTAGCTACAAATTTGCGACAAGTGTAATTTATTTTATTTTTCGAGTCTGAATTTCAGTAAAATAAATAATTAAATAACATAAAGTGTTAAATCTGTCGAAAATTTGTAGCAAATTGATCTTATTTGCTACAGTTTTTCGACAAAAAAGGGTCAAATTATTTGTTATTTCTTAAGTTAGTTAAATAAAAAAAAATTAAAAATAAAATGCTAAATTTGTCGAAAATTTGTAGCAAATTGACCTCGTTTTCTACAATTTTCTTACAAAAAAAAAGTTATTATATTTGTAATGTCTAAATTTTTGCAAAATAAATAAATTAAAACTTAAGTTGTAGCAAATTTGTAGCAAGTTGCTACGGATTTCCTACAAAAATGTTATTTTATTTGTTAATTTATCAATTTTAGAAATAAAATGTTAAATTTGTCGGCAATTTGTAGCAAACTAACACACCAGTAGCTACAGATTTCCTACAAAACCATATTTTGTCGGCAATTTGTAGCAAACTAACACACCAGTAGCTACAGATTTCCTACAAAAAACCATATTTTGTCGAAAATTTGTAGCAAATTGACCTTATTTGCTACAGTTTTTCGACAAAAAAGGGTCAAATTATTTGTTATTTCTTAACTTAGTTAAATAAAAAAAATTTAAAAATAAAATGCTAAATTTGTAGCAAATTGACCTCGTTTTCTACAATTTTCTTACAAAAAAAAAAGTTATTATATTTGTAATGTCAAATTTTTTGCAAAATAAATAAATTAAAAAATTAAAACTTAAGTTGTAGCAAATTTGTAGCAAGTTGCTACGGATTTCCTACAAAAATGTTATTTTATTTGTTAATTTATCAATTTTAGAAATAAAATGTTAAATTTGTCGGCAATTTGTAGCAAACTAACACACCAGTAGCTACAGATTTCCTACAAAAACCATATTTTGTCGAAAATTTGTAGCAAATAGACCTTATTTGCTACAGTTTTTCGACAAAAAAGGTCAAATTATTTGTTATTTCTTAACTTAGTTAAATAAAAAAAAATTAAAAATAAAATGCTAAATTTGTCGAAAATTTGTAGCAAATTGACCTCGTTTTCTACAATTTTCTTACAAAAAAAAAGTTATTATATTTGTAATGTCAATTTTTTTGCAAAATAAATAAATTAAAAAATTAAAACTTAAGTTGTAGCAAATTTGTAGCAAGTTGCTACGGATTTCTTACAAAAATGTTATTTTATTTGTTAATTTATCAATTTTAGAAATAAAATGTTAAATTTGTCGGCAATTTGTAGCAAACTAACACACCAGTAGCTACAGATTTCCTACAAAACCATATTTTGTCGGCAATTTGTAGCAAACTAACACACCAGTAGCTACAGATTTCCTACAAAAACATATTGATTATAAAAAACATATAGTTTTGAAAATAAAATTTTACATTTGTCGATAATTTGTAGGAAATCGACAACGGTTCTTACAGATTTCCTACAAACTGAAAGTTATTTTATTTGTTATTTATCAAATTTAGAAAACGTATATTTTTAAAAAATAAAATTTTAAATTTGTCGGAAATTTGTAGCAAATTGTCACCAGTTTCTACAGATTTCCAACAAAAACAATATTTTATTTGTTAATTATTAATTATAAAAATCATTTAATTTTATTTGTCAATAATTTGTAGCAAATGACCCTGGCTGAGGAATAGTTACGGGGGCGTAAAACAAAAAAATATGCTGATGGGGACCGACAAACTATGTGCAGTGCTTTACTCATTTACGACAAATAATAAATAAAAAGGTCATTTACTCACTTACGATACGATACGATACGATACGATACCATACCATATGATACCATACGATAAGATATGATACGATACCATACCATACCATAAGATATGATACGATACGATGCCATACCATACCATATTACCATACCATACCATACAATACAATACCATACCATACCATACCATACCATACCATACAACACCATCCATACCATACCATACCATACCATACCATACCATTACCATACCATACCATACCATACAACACCATCCATACCATACCATACCATACACCATACCATACCATACCATACCATACCATACCATAAGATACCATACCATACCATACGATAAGATACGATACCATACCATATCATACCATACCATACCATACCATACGATACCATACCATACCATACCATTCCATATGATAAGATACGACACCATACCATACGAAAAATACGATACGATACGATACGATACCATACCATACCATACGATAAAATACGATATCATACCACACGATAAGATACGATACGATACCATACGATACCATACCATACCATACCATACCATACCATACCATACCATACCATACCATACCATACCATACCATACCATACCATATGAGACGACACGATACGATACCATATTACACGATACGATACCATACTACACTATACTATACTATACGATACGATAATATACGATGCGATACGATACCACCACTATATCTATATTTCTTTGTCTTCGACAACCACCACTATCCATGTGTCTCATCATCTCCGACAATATCTCTGAGTTCCGATCTAGTTTTGTGAAGTTGTGGATTCGGCGGTGGTGGGTTTTCGAAGGGTTCCCTTTGCAGTTATACTTGAAAAAGGAAATTATTTGATTTATTAGGGTTTAGTAGCAATTAAATATGAAATTAGTGGTTTATGATACACAGCAGGCGATAGGGAAGGGTGTTGGATGTAAGGAGGTAGGTAATGATGATGGGAGCAGACGGATTTGGGGCGGCAAATAAAATGGCTGACAGAAAGAAATCAATGGTTGGAAATCGTGCTAAGGCAAATAACTGATCAGATGCAACTGCCTCTACCACCTCCACCACCTTATAATCCCGAGCCTGAATTTGATCAATTTCATGACTTATTTCCAATGTAAATTGTTCACAATCATAGTAGACTATTAAACAAACAATGTTATCATTGCTAATGTGAAATACATTTTGATTCAATTGCTGTTGTGTTATGTTATCATTGCATATGTGAAATACATTTTGATTCAATTGCTGTAACCATTTGAAAGTACAAATTTCGAGTATTAAAAACGTCATTTTTAAATGTTATAAGTTAAGGGGTTAAAAGTGTAATTTCTGAAAACTATAAGTTTAGGGTCCTTTCTGTCATTTTTGAAACTTTTTTTGTAAAAGAAATAAATATATATATATATATGAGATTTTAAAAGTCAAGGGTTCATTTAGTCATTTTCTCAAACTTAAACTCTAGGGACTAAAGTTGAACTTCTTAAACTCATTTTAACTAAATATCCTAACCGGGTTAACTTATATATAAGAATTCCTTCTTTAAAGCTTAACCCAGTTAATTCATTTAACTGAAAAGTACAGGGACCAATTCTGACATTTTCAGAAACTTTAGGGACTGTTATGTAATTTATTAAACCACAGGGACCTAAGTGTAAATTCTCAAAAATTAGTTTAAAAAGGGGAAAATCCCCCTGGATCGGTGTGTGCTTGGGATCGAACTCGGGACCTATACGTTATAACCGAAGTGTCTTAACCAGTTTATCCTCTGTCCAGAGCTGATAATATTTAGAACTTTAATTTATATATACTCATATTAGATTATAATATTATTATTAATTAAATATTAATATCTGTTATTAAAAAGGTTTTTTTTTTAAACCTTAAAGATCGGCCAACAGCAGGACTCGAACACGCGTGCACCGAGACCCAACATCACACACCAACCGGCTGGACTACCAACCACTTGTGTTGGAACTTGGATTCATATAATATATAAGAAGACTTCTGAAACCGAACTGAAACTACATCAGTTCGCTGAAATCGTTTGAGCGGCAAAACTTGGATTCATTTTCGTTTTCCCTCCCCTATTTCATTTTCATTTTCGTTTTCCCTCCCACCCTTCCAAAACTCCCCTCTTTTCTAACCCTAAATCCGCATAAGCTCCATTTCCCTTCATTTTCATCTCCCACCAAAGTTATGACAATGAAACCTCCTCCCCTATGAGCGGTGGCTGACAAACAAAGTTGGTTTTCCAACCCTAACATATGGTGATCGACTTATAAATCAACATTCAACAGGTATCTATCCCCTTTTGTCTCTCTCTCTCTCTCTCTCATTTGGTGTAATCGATTCAGAATTATAAGGTTAGAATGTTGTAATTTGTAGGGAGCCAGGGTTTGGGTATGTCCTGTTGTTCAAGATGATGATAATTCAGAATTATTAGGTATGTTTTGTTGAAAAATGTTTGTGCATTTGGCAATGATTATAGCAATGCCATTTTATCTAGGTATTTGGTATCATTACAGGTTTATCTCTCGCCTCTGCAAGTTCTCGCGTCTAGGTTTAGTTCTCGAATTTGTCTTTGCTTAGGTTTGTCATCTGTTGCCAGTAGGTACGTTTTCCAATTCATGTTTGCCTTGTTTGAAGAGATACTGACATGTTATCAAAGGCTTCTTTTATAACCTAATACACGAGAATGTTCTTTTTGATCATTCTATATATTGTTTACCTAAATCATCAGTCTTCTCCAAACAATCAATTTCTGAATACCAGATTATTAAAACTATAAACAACAAAACAAGATATAAACATTACCAAAACAGCCCGTGTTATTAACTTATTACAGCAGAGTATCTGACTCTGGTTATTCAACAAAGTTTATTGTAGCAGTTCCAGTCAATAAACATCCGTTTTTTATGGAGTAAAAGATTATCAAATTGTGGGAAAGTGTTATTAAAACATAAACCAGATTGAGGCCTACCTCGTGCAACGGCACAGCGCCGTTGCTGGCCATAGAAAGCTTATTTCTGTCATGTGCCAGAGCAAAACCTGCAATTCTAGAATCATGAGCTAAAATAAACTTTGTTCGTTTTGATGTGTAATGCCCAACCCTAACTTGCCTCTTCCTTAATCCGAGACGCACAAGCACAAACTTACCATGCGCTTGTGAAACCTCACAGAGCCCATTAGGTTTCCCAAACATCTTAATCTCAGCCCGCAGCTCGTCATCCAAAAGCAGAGATGGTGTATCACCATATCTCCCCTCCTTCCTAGGGTTATAAGTTCTAACTTTGTTAATTGCTAATGTGTCAAATTATGCTTATATTTCTTTTATGTTCTGAACTTGAAGCTTGTACAAATGTGATCAGCTGTTGTAGGGTGTTCTTCGGGTTTTTTTTTTAATAGGGATTCAGGAAATGATGGCCCAAACAAGGATTGGCTGCTATCCGTTAGTGACTCCATTGTAGATTTTGTACCTTCAATACAACAATCTTCCGATGGTGCAACTTATGAAGTAATGGCAACGCAATCAAAGGCAAACCCATTGGACTCGAGGTGTCAAAACGAGCCGGTTAGGGTCAAAATAGGTAATCTTTTATATTTTTAACTTACTTTTTATTTTTTTGTAAAAAGATGGTGTCATATGTGATTAGTTGTAAAAAAGTCCTTAGGTTGACTTGTGACCCATTGGACACGAAAATTGAGTAATTTGGACACGATCCGTTTAACCCGTCTGCCTAAACATGTCAAATGGATTTGCTGGTAGCTGTAAATGTGTTAATTAGGTTGGTGGGTTGTAATACAGGTTGGCGAGTCGAAGGTTAGTGGCGAGTCTGAATGCATATTAACATTGTTAACTGCTTTCCACGGTCTTTTATTTTGTATTTTAGCTTGTGTTTGCATTATCAAGTAATTAACTGCTTCTGGTTAGGAACTGATCGGGGCTCAAGAGTCAACATGATGCGTGCAGCTCAAGAGTCAACATGTTTCTATTTATTGCAATTTACAATAGTAAAATGTTAGTTATATTTTTATCATTTGAATCAACCTGCAGGTTACTTGGTTAGAAACAGACCTTTTTACCGTTGGCTTGGGTTTTCTCATGCTTTCAATGGGAGTTACGCTAACATTTGAGTATTTCAGACGTCGTTTAAGGAATCCATGGACTGTAAGCATTTCCTCTCTGTTTTTTTTTCTTTTTCGTTTTTTTTTTTTGTTTGTTGGAGTTTATCTTCTGTATTGGATATCAAAGAGGAATATGTTTTCGGTTTTTTAGGTTGGCGTAGGGTTTCTTGCTCAGTACTTGATCAAACCTTTGTTGGGATTCTTCATTGCAATGGTACGTGACGATGCCTATGGATATCGAGTATTAACTATTAACTAAAAAAGGTTACATGAAGTGCACTTATCATGAATATTGATATAAAAAACTTGAATTGTATCAACAGACCTTTTTTTTGCATCTTCATTTTTTTTTTTTTTGAGATTTACTGTTTTTTTTTTTTTTTTTGGGTTGTGTTCATTGAAAGGAAATGTAGCACTTTCTGTTCTCATGACAACGTAAGCTTCCGTCTCTTGTTTATTATAATCTTTGTTGTAGAGTATAATCCAATTGTCCAAAATATAACCCAATTAGTGCTTATATTTATATAAAGAATTCTAACAAGCAATCTTTATGTCGGTTTTTCCAGATGTTCGACTATTGGAGCTATTATCATGACACCACTGTTGACTAAACTTCTAGCTGGTCAACTTGTTCCAGTTGATGCTGCAGTAAGTGGTCAAATTTCCATTATCTGAAGTTATAAGTTTGTGTTAAAGATGAAATCTAAGTTGATTTGTATTTATAAATTTTTTTAGATTTACTGTTTTTTTGGGTTGTGTTATTGATATAAAAACTTGAATTGTATCCACAGACTCTAAATGTTGCAACTTATATATCGAAAGGAAATGTAGCACTTTCTGTTCTCATGACAACGTAAGCTTCCGTCTCCTGTTTATTATAATCTTTGTTGTAGAGTATAATCCAATTGTCCAAAATATAACCCATTTAGTGCTTGTATTTATATAAAGAATTCTAACAAGCAATCTTTATGTCGGTGTTTCCAGATGTTCGACTATTGGAGCTATTATCATGACACCACTGTTGACTAAACTTCTAGCTGGTATTTTGGTTCTGTTACGCGGCTTCTTTTTGTGGCATTTGCTCTTATTTTTGGTTCTGTTTGCGGTTTCGAACTAGTTAGCGTTTGTGTACTTATATATATACATCAATGGTTTGGTATGTATTTGGAAAACTGAAAATAGCAGTAAAACTGGGAATAGCAATACAATGGATTTTTTTTTTTACTGTTTTTGACTTTTAGTGGCGACAAATGTCGTTGCTAAAGATCTATATGTCGCCACTAAAAGTGAACAACCTTTAGCGGCGACTTCTCTAGCGGCGACACCTGGTCTTTTAGCGACGGAGCATTAGCGGCGACCCTTTAGCGGCGAAAAGTCGCCGCTAAAACCTTTAGTGGCGACAAATGGCACTTTTAGCGGCGACAATTGTCGCCGCTAAAACTCAGTTTTCCTGTAGTGGGGAGGATATTTTATGCATCCAGGTAGGTTCAATAATAAGTTTAAGTTTTCTTATATCTTCTCTCTTTCGAATTCATGCATTTTGACTTTTAAGGTCAAACATATTACATTTTATTCACTAGGATGATATGGGTTCGGGAAAGAGTAAAATGTCATTTACGCTTGAGGCATCCCTGATTATTACAAGTGATTTTTTTGCTTTAGGCCTCTAAAACTCTTTGTTTAATTCATTTTGCTTTAGGCCTCTAAAACGCTTGAGGCATCCCTGATTATTACAAGTGATTTTTTCCATGGCATAGGTCAATGTGGATCACATGAAGCTCCAAAAAGGAAAAGTTCAAGTGTAAGCAAGTTGAGGAATATATTGCAAGGATCAGAGTATGTGCTTACCTTTGGGGACAAGGGTGGTGATTTGATGTTTGTGGGAGTAAGTTTGAAGCAAATCATCTAGAATTTGAGGTTGTAACGATGATGCCCGACAATCGCAAGAGGTATCATTATTTATTCTTGTTATTTAGATAGCATAAACATTTTAAGATAGTCCCATTAGTGAAGGTAATAGTTTAGGCTTTAAATGGGAAGAATGAGTTTGCTGATATGGGTTCCATATGGTGGTATTGAAGGTAGCTTGTTTGTGATGGATTGAGTACATTGCTGGTTGAATATGTTTGTTATGGGCGGGTTTGGGTCACGGGTCAGAATGGGTTCAGCCGTGCGGGTCAAAATGGATCGGGTCAGAATAGGTTATTTTTAAACAGGGTTAATTTGATTCGGGTTAGGTCGGGTTCATGTCAATTTTGATTTGGTTCCTTTTCAAGGTTTATTTGGTTTGTGTCGGGGAGTTTTTACAAAATAAGCACGAGTCGAGATGAGTTTTTATAAAAATTAATTAAAGACCACTCATGTATAAATATGTTTAATAAAAGTAAAATTGCAAGAAACATAAAGAATTGCGTACTTATAAATACTTTTTAATAATTCATTAAAATAATTAAGTACAAATAAATAACAACATTTTAATATGATATTTCATTTTTTTTAAGATGTATGTGTGTTTGTATTTTGTTATAAGGGATTTTTACGTTGTTAGATTTTTTTAGGGTTGTGTTGATCGACCTGTTCGGGTTGATATGTGATGATTACGATTTTATAATTTTCAGCTTCAAAAAGTTCAAGCGGAATTAGAAAGAGAAAGAGAGGCCCGACAAAACATAGAAGCCCGTTTCGAACAATTTCAACAAGAGCGTGAAAAAGAGCGGGCCGACCAAGACGCATGGCGAAAAAATATGGAAGAAATGGTGAAAAACATCGGAAAGAAGTAAACAAAGCTCTCGTTTTGTTAAGTATTGGAATGTTGAATTAGTTTTGAATAAAAAACTTGCTCTTAATTAGGATTTTTTGTGTGTTTTGGAATGTTTTCGAACTTTTGGAAGGTTTTAGAAGTTGCAGTTGTTTTGGAATTATCTATAATTTTGCTTGCTGCAATTTTTTTGGAATGCTTTATATTTTGCTGCATTTTTTATACAAAAATGGTTTTTTAAAATATATTGTTAATTTGTCACAAATCTGTTGCAAAAAAGTTGTAGGAATTTTGTCACAAATTTTAATTTCTAAGTTGTAGGAAATTTGTAGCTACATTAAAAACTATATTTTTTATTTGTAGGAAATTTGTGGCAACTGTTTAGAGAAAGTTTAATAACTTTGTAGAAAATTTGTTGGAAACCGTTAATTTTGTAGATAATTTGTCGCAAATTGTTTAGAGAAATTTTATAAATTTGTAGGAAACTTGTGGAAAGTTTTATGATTTGTAGGAATTTTTGTCGCAAGAAAGTTTTATAGTTTGTAGGAATTTTGTCGCAGAAAAGTTTTAAAATTTGTAGGAATTTTGTCGCAAGAACGTTTTATAATTTGTAGGAATTTTGTCGTAGAAAAGTTTTATAATTTGTAGGAATTTTGTGGCAAGAACGTTTTATAATCTGTAGGAATTTTGTGGCAAGAATGTTTTATAATCCGTAGGAATTTTGTCGCAGAAAAGTTTTATAATTTGTAGGAATTTTGTCGCAAGAACGTTTTATAATTTGTAGGAATTTTGTCGGGAAAATAAAAAATTATGAATATTTTTTTAATAATGTTATTAATTTTAAAAATAAAATATCATAAAATAATATACAAAAAAGGCAAAAACGTGGAAGAATTGTCGGAATTTTACAAGAAGAGCGTTTTGTCAGTATTTTGTAGCAAATTTTGCGACCAGAGATTTTGTAGGAATTTTGTAGCAGATTTTGTCGTATTTTTGTAGCTAATCCGGTTACCCACAAGTTTATATCCTACGAATTTTTTTGTAGGAAATTTGTGGGTAAGGCCAATTTGCTACAAATTTTCTACAAATTTGGTTGTCACAAACTGGACAATTTTCTAGTAGTGTGTTGTTGATTATCTTCTATTTAATTGGCTATTTTGGTTATTATAACCTGTTAAACTGATTGAAATGTTAACATGCGGTGTGGAGCTGTGGCGAGGATAGATCCCCATTCCCTGATGGTTTTACGTTCGCGTTCGTATGGAAGTTTTGGCGTAATTTCAAATAAGGCTAAGGAGGGTGATGGACAAATTCTATGTGCACGGGTCTATTCAAAAGGGCATCATTTATTGCCTTGATCTCTAAATACAATGACCCGGTGTCTATTTCGGATTACAAGCCCATTTTCGTTGGAGGTAGGCTGATTCTGGATGGACCCCTAATCTTGAACAAGGTGGTGTCGTGGGCAAAGAAGACAAAGAAGGAAGTTATGCTTTTCAAATTAAAGGTTCTTTCGTTTGTTGAATGGAAATTAAAGGTTCCTTTGACATTAAATTGACAGGTTGTACGTTTAATTTCACTCGAACATTAATCAAAATTCGGAGATACAAATCAATCGAGTGTTCGTATCGCTAACCGTAATCAGAATGCGAATCTTATAGGTTTAGGAGGAAAATATGTGTTTTTTTACGGTGGGTTAAGCAAGATGAAGAGATAAAGAGATGTAAAGAGTGAATATGTTTGATACTAGTTACCTATCGGAGAATAGCTACTATACCCCCGTCGCCGTCAGAATCGTTGTAATCATCATCGTCGTCTCGTCTACATCTCATTCCTTGAAAGAAGGCACCAGAATCGCCGACGGTATTATCAGGCATGGCAAATGAGGGCGCGTAGCTCATTTGGTGATGAGGCCACCACCATCCAAACGGGCCAATCTGACCTTAGCACTACAATATCACCCAACGAATAGGTGCCTTACACCTCTCAGGCACTATTCATTAAATTTGTGTTTTAATAGAGTTTAGTCTAATTTAATTTAATTTAATTAATTTATTTGGAATATTGTTGCGACGAGGTAATATTTATCTACGATTTGGTTAAAGATATATTTGCCGGACAAAATGTAGTTTTTTTTTTGTTTTTCACCTTTATAAACCGAAGTGATACCATCCAAATAACACTGCTAATCGTACCACTTTTTTATGGTTTTCTTGACATGTTGTGATATAAATTCGTTGAAAACAGAATTGTATTCACAATATATCATTTTTTTGGTACCGTAGGCTACCGATACGGTTATGATACCCTGATGAACCAAGTCCATTTTTATTATTTTCAGTCAATATAAAACACGTGCCGATATCCTCTTGAATCATAAATCTTTCGGTTGCAGTACCTAGTACCAGTATGTAACAAACTAAACCGTTGCGGAAAATGAAGGGGCTGTTTGGTAGCCTCTGAATGGTCATTAAGAGGCTACCTCTTAATGGAACCATTAAGAATTTTACCAATGAGAAGGTAGAAGAATGTGATATGTGATGATTTACTATTCAGAGGTTACCTCTTACACTATGTTCCCGAGTCTCATTTAACAGGGGGGGGGGGGAAGGAAAATGAATTTAGAGAGAAAAGGAGGGAAAAGATGTGATTTTTTCGTGTTCCCGAGTTTAATGAAATGTAAAGGAAAAGAGAAGAAATCAAGCATTTTATGTGTTCCCGAGTTAGGAGGAAAAGAAAAGAAAATAACAATTTTACCATTATACCCTTTAAGCATAAAACATTTTAATTAGATTGGAGGGTAATTTAGTAATTTATAGGATTTTCTCTCCTAATCTCTCCAATTTGGGAGGATGAATATATGGATAAATTTTCTTCCTTTCCCCCTTTCCCCCCTCCCCCTGTTAAATGAAACTCGGGAATATGATTTTTCATATTTTCATCTATTTTCCCTTCCCTCCCCCTGTTAAATGAGACTCGGGAACAGAGTGTTAACCATTCAGACTTGAGGTTACCTCTTATTCATTCAGATGTTTTAAACCATTAATAGACGAGAATTATATTCTGTACAAAATAAAGATATTTTTTTATTACTCTTCTAAAATATCATTAAAATTTGTTAAAACAAGTAATACTAAATCGTATACATTTTTCCTTTGGAATACAAATTTTTATTTCATAACGAAAAACATGTATTCTATCTATTAAGAAATATAAGATTTTACATGAGGATGTAAATCATCAACCTGAGAATATAAATATATCAAATAAACAGATATTAAAATTCAAAGCTTTAGTTTTTAGTTTTTTTTTTTTAATTTTATACATCGTATTTTGAGATAAGACTATGAGTTGATGTGCTAGTTGGCCATGACAATAAGTTTACAGGCTTTATCTGTTTTATTTTATCACATATTTCAAATTAAAACAAATATATATATTGATTAATAGTGAAGGAATGATGTAAAAGGGAAAACACAACGTATGGAGTCAAAAGACAAAACAACAACCCCTCTTTCTCCCGACCGTTTCTTTATATGTGTTTATCTAACGACCACCGCCTGTTACTCCAAGCCTATTTTCTCATGTCACCCTTTTGTTTATATGTGTGTATGCATACATATATATATACACATCTCTATGTACATCTATATATGTGGACAAAATAATAATATAATAAAATAATAAAAGAGTAAAAATGTAAAATGTTTAGTAATACTAATTTTTAGTTTGACTTTTTTTAATGGCTTAAATTAAATCAAATCTGCCTGACGGACTCAAAACCTTGACTTCAAGGGGATAACATCTTATCTCTAATGGCTTTATCAATTTGATATGATTAAAATTTCAGAATTTTGAATCGTCTTAGATGTATACCGAGGTTAACTATGTATAGTAAATGTCCATTACCCCAGCTCAGTTGGTTGGTTGGCCGGTTGTCTCCATTGTAGGCGCCGGTTCGATCCCCGACGGGTGCTGGGTATTGGACATCTCGGTGAGGGCTTGGCCTGGGGTTTTACCCGGGTTCGAGTCCGCGGGGGGGGGGGGGGGGGGTTACCTATTCCACGGGGTTTCTGCGCATCTGGGGTGTGCTACGCTTTCTAGCGGTGGTCGAATAGTCGGCCTTTGGACATAGCTCCGAAAGAATGGGTTTACACTTGGAAAGCAGTTAGCCGTTAAAAAAGAAACTATGTATAGTAAATAGAATGTAGATGCCAAAATGATTGGATTTACTACTTTCATTGACTAATATAATTAGATTTTTTTATTTATTTTAAACTAAAGAGCATAAAAAGTAAATTGCATTAAATACTAGTTTATTTTTTTGAAAACTTTTCTAGAACTCTTTATTAAGTATTGATCAGTTTAAATGACAAACTTAATAAAATGTTGATATTTAAGTATTTAATCTATATGTTTTGATATTTAAGTGTTTGAAGGAAATGCTAAAAACTGATAATTATTTTTTGTCAACAAAATACTCAGTAAAATTAGCTTAATTTTATCTAATTTCAAATATCATAAGTACTTTTTTTTGAACGGCTAAAATATCAACACACTTGCTTTTTACAAGATTTGAACTCACAACCACTTAATTATAGAATACACCACTTTACCAGCTATTCGTTTTGAGACAATATAATAAGTATTTAGAAAAATAGATATCCAAAACTAATATTTCATTTAAGCTTATAATTAAATAGCTAAAGTCAAAACCAAAGCAATGAATATTTATTACATATATTCATTAGAAAGAAACGAACCAGCCTTTCGATATTTTATTGGCTTAATTATGATACCATGTATGTATGCCACTAAGAACGTGGGGTATGGTGGGGCTTGGGTTGGGGGCATGAGTTAACACGTGGAGTTCGAGTCCTCCACCGCCTAGTGACGTGTCCGTAGGGTATGACGGGCGTGGGTGCACCGCGTGGGTTGGCGGTGGACAGCGAATAGGAGGCCGCCACATCGGATCTCAAGCCCGCCCCACGCCCGGCTTCAAACCCAAGCCCCAAGGGGTGGTGGCTTGAGCGTTTTCCCCCAACCCAAGCCCCATACCCCACAGTCTA